>JBAJNP010009899.1:0-17302 GCA_036877545.1 Yasuhikotakia modesta | reverse complement strand
ATTGTAAGGACATTCGGTTGAAAGGTGTGTGTATGTGCACGTCTGTGTGTGTGAAGCCTCACTTGTTGGAACACAATTTTTAGTGCTCTTTTACATTCTAGCGTATAATCCTTGTGGTTAGTATGTTTGGCAGAGTAACCAGAAGTACACACACACTGTGTATCTGTTTACCCCACTGGCTTCTGAATTCAGCCTAAGCTAACAGACAATATCCTGTCCAGGCCAAGCCAAGAGAAACTTTTAAAGCCTAACAGTAATAGTATTAATATTGGGAGTTATGTACCAACTGTTTACTTCTGTTTACTTCTTTAGTCTTTTCGCATGTTTATAATGTGAGTTTATAACATGAGTTATAATCCTTTAATGGTCCTGTTGTATCTCTTTTGTTATCTTTGAGTTATGTTTGCTCAATTACTGAATATTGTAATATTCAGTGTTGTTTTTATAGTTCATTGTGGCTTTTTTCAACCTAAAATCCCCAGAAACTCTGTAAACCAAACATCACCCAGCTGAGAAGGTCACCATAAATCCAGAGTTCAGCCTAAGGCCAGAAATGTACTTTACACAAGTACACAAGCACAGACTTGAATGCCTGGCCAACTTGTGTAAGTGCACATTTCAGTGGCACTATTAATCTTCAGTATTGAAGGGGGCGACAGAGTTATAATTATATTGACACCCATGTAAAATAATTATAATGTATAATGTTAATCAGGCAGTTAGCCATACACTTGTTCACAGTATTATTCCTCATCAGACTGTCACTTTGCCATGAATATGAAAGAGAAAACTGACTTGTCTTATAAGTCAGATATTAGCCAACTACTGGCTAATATCTGGATCTGTTACACATGTTAACATGTACCCATCACAATACAATTTATAGCGCAGCATTTCAGAACAATTAATGAATCATACTCGCTTGTCTGAATGTGTATCTACTTAGTATGGCTTAGTATGTAATAGGTCTAATTACTGTGTGTTTATCAATTAGGTTTGTATCAACTAACATGCTTTCGCGTGTCTCTCTGTGCCCATTGTTGTACCGTACAGCTGTGTGTGTCCATGTGCCATTCTGTATGTGTCTAAATGAGGCCTCAGTCCTGCTGAGAGGTTAACAGGAAAAACAGGTTGTAACCGAAGTCAATAATAACAAGCTGACAGAGACACCTGAAAACCGTCTAAACAGCATCTGAACTATTTTTAATGCTGCACCTTAAGCCAGTTCCTGTGAATGTGTGTTTACAATCTCCTGTTTCTGCTGTAAAACTTCTTTCCTAGTAAAATCTTACTTTCTTGGTAACTGCTATTGAACTATTGAGTGTTTTTTTTTTTTTAGTAGAAGGTTGGTACTTTATTTTCTTAATACTTTTCAAGGACACTTATTCCTAATAAAATATACATTGTAGTAAAGTGACTTAATGTAGACTTTTAGTTTGTTTTATATTTGATCATTACTCTCTGGCTCCACAGACATTCACAGCTGTTGTATTGGACCATTGATTTCATTAGTCGCTACAGATACAGTGTTGTGTTTGCTAAAGCACTATAAATGTAATGCTTGAGAAAGTTATTGGCCTTGGACGTTTGTGCCAACTTCAAACAATACAGTTTTTTAACTGTTTAGGTCTTTGGGGACATCGCTAAAAGATAATGTTATGATTTTAATAATGCTTGGTTACATACTTGCTTTACATACAAAACGTACTCTTGTAAAATAAACTGTATATTTTTAGCAGTTACCTCAGGATGACTGTTAAACATCACAACAGGACAGTGTAAGGAAAAATGGAAATAATAATTTAGCAGCTGTCTAATGACAAAATTCATCCCAGTGTAATTATAATTTAACTAATAACTGCAAGGCCGGGAATAAATGATTTGTCAGGAATGTCACACTGCAGTGTTGGAATATCCTGCAGGTTATCATGTACATAGACTTCTGGAGTGTGTCTAATATCCCTCTTTCCTACATTTGTAAGTAATAATCTTCTCATGATGGATTCGACTGCGGTAGCTGTTTAATATTGGGACAGTGTGCCAAACAGACACTTGGGACTGTTGGCACCTGCAACCCCACGGCTTAATATTAAAAGTGGAGGCTCTTTAAAGCGTGTAAAGTGCTTAAAGGGATTATCAAGGGTGTCATTCTAGTGTTAGTCAGATGGATCAGTGTGGCTCAGTCGTGCTGCCCTAGATCTTAATGTGTCTGTGGCCTGTTCTGCACATGTTACTATAAGGGTGTTGCTTGTAAGCTTTCCATGGCACAATATATAAAGCAGTCTCTTTTTTAACTTCAGTTCCGCAGCATTGTGAGAGAAAGCTGCAGTTATGATGGGAGATTTGTTATGATCTCAGCACAGCAGCAGTCCATTTAATAAGTAATGGTGCCTCTTAAAAGATTAAAACGGATCTATAAATAGTGCCGCCAGTGTTAGGTGAAAGCTGCCGTTTCATTCAGTGAACCTTTTCATCTGCTGTTCTTCTGTGTTTAGCAGAAGCAAGAAATTGTGACATCATGAGCGATCAGATCGAGTTGAGTCATGGCGGTGTGTGTTTGGACAATTTGGAGTTATGGAAAGATGCTTGTGGCAAAGATATAAATCATTAATAATAGCGCTAGGCCTACTGCTTTATTTCTTCTGATCTTAATCTCGCAATGTGTGACTGGGGCACGTAAAAGCATGTCTTTCATAAATCAGGATGCAGGTTTAATGGCCACATTCGTAATCAAGTCACAAAAACATTTTTTTTTGTTTTTAAACCACAATCCATCTCTTGTTTTTATACCATGGTTGCTGTAACGGCTTCCTGCCAGGCGAGACGAACTGATGTTTTTTCATGTTAAGTGTGTGTGTTGAGATTGGAGGGTCTCTTGGTGTCCCAGCTCTGAGATGAAAACATGGGGCTCTGCAGATGTGTGGTTAGCCCCTCACTAAGTCTGAACACAGCAGTCTGTGCAGCTGTGAATTTGTGGGTCTCCAGTGAGCTGTGTTGTTTAAACATGAAGGTCCAGAGGGGGGAAAGATCTTAGCTGGTGTGCTGAGTTTCAAGGGCTGTTGGTATTTTGTGCTAATGTGTAATGATGCTTAACACAAATGTCATGCTCTGAAATCCCTGAGGTCAGCCGTTAATGAAGCAGGTTCAGAGACTCTGATGGTCCTGTTCATGGGGGTTCATAGCAAAGACACCCACATTTTAGTGGAACTTGAGTTGGTAATTTATGGTATATATTAAAGTTAAAGCAGCTGTTGTCATTCAGGACAGAACAAAATATCGTTTTGTTTTTTCACTCATTTTGAATTCTCTCTCCCTCACTCTCTCTCTCTAATTTTATAGTAAGCGGCAATAAAAATTGTTCAGGGACTTCAAGCTTTATTGAAACGCAATCTAAATGACAAACGTAAACCGAAGTGATTTTGAATCAATAAACTCTGTTATTGCTGCTTTACATCATGTCAACTGCCAATTTGTTTCCTGTTTAATGTTACCGTGACATCATTGCCAGCAGTTAGACTTTGAACAGTAGATTTTACAAATTAAGATGCACACATAAGGCATCTATCTGGGACCTCAATGTAGGGCGATGTGCTGTGATTTAACAATGAGGTCAACCTGCCAGCGGGAAAAGCTGAATCTCCCACATTGACGCCCAGTTTTTTTACTAAAGTGGCGATCTTATCATTTATCAAAACCCCTTCTGTTCACGCACGGCTTCAGTTGCTTGCGACCTCAAAGGGCTTTTGTTGTCAGAGATGCAAATGTTTTGGTGGGGTGACGTTTTCTTTTGGAAAGTTGTTGCCTGGATTACATTCACCCTGATGGCATGCACACAAACCATGGCTGGGCATGAAGTCACGTTTGAAAACACAACAATCACAGTCTAGACAGCAACAAGTGCTTGATAAATTTCCCTCAGTTAAGGAGTAATCAGATTATTTTTTATGTCTGTGATCTTGGTTTGTTAGAATGAAGTTTGGCTATTCTCAAGGGTCTTTTGTTAGCTGTTGGTGGTCGGTCAAAGCTAAGAGGCCTCCCCTGAGTAAAGAAGAGGATAATCCGATTATTAAACCATAAATCACAGCAGTCAGTGGGCCAGCAAACAGTTTGCCATGAACTCGGAGAACTTGAATCCCGAAGATTTTCCCTGTCTCACATTCTCTTTGTTTTAAGACTCTCTGTGGTGACGCTACAATAAGATGATACATCCATTATTCATCTCGCAGGATGACACAGTGTGCGTTACTAAAAGGAAAAGGAAAAAAGTGTTACTAAAAGGAAAAGTGGAGGAAAGGCACAAGAAAGGTGAAAAAAGAAAACCAAATTCCATTTAGTACTAGGTTTGGAAGTAATATCTCTCAGAACTGCAGTAGAACAACGAGTGAATGTCTAGATTTCCTGATGATGTAAGAGTCTGGCACTAAGTATAGAAAATTCCAGTCTAGATGGAGTTGAATTTAAAGGAAAAATGCAACCCATGCAACTCAATGCTCCCAGAATTTCCTGATCTCATGGTTATGTAATTACAAACTGAATATGGAATATTGAAGGGAGAGTTCTATCTTTGTGCTGTTGTTTCTTTTTACCTTTTGTGTTTCTCAATAACTCATTGATGACAATAAAATAAACCCGTTTAATTGTCAGATTCATACATTTTCTTTGCAAATTTGCTTATCTCTGTGTACTTTTGTCCCCCAGCAGTACTGACCCTCACATGTTTCTGCAAGTCAATAACAGCTTTCACACTGAAAGTTGATCTTAGACCCTAGAATTTGGTGTGGAATTCATGTGGCGTAATTCCAGTTTTAACCGCTGAGTAAACAGATGGTTCAAAGGTTTGTAGCAAGTCAAGTTGAAAGTACAAAGCTTTGCTGTAAGTGGTAGCGTGTTCACCACCATGCTAAAGTAAATCTGTCAGCAACATAAATCCACACTAGTGCAACGTGTCACCCTGACGGCACAGCATTTCCTCATCCAAGAACAATAAAAGGATCATGGGAAATGGGATGAAGCGTCAACAGGATTTTTTTTTCTAATTGCTCCCATCTATCCTTTTATGTAACATGAAGCAATACTTTAAGTGGCTTTTGTGTTGAAATGCTTGCTGGCGCAATTTTTCCTCTTAATTTAAGGTTTCTGTTATAATAATATGTATAAATTTAGCATGTGATTTCATCAACACGGCTCAAACTCATATCATGTCCATTAATTTCCTAGTATTCCATTTGTAATAGATCCCTCAGACGACAGATTTAAATTGTAATATACAACATACTTTGTTTGTGTAAAGTTAATAAATGTGTGTGTTGTCTTATGTAATAAAATGACATTGTATCTTTTCTCTTCTGCAGTTTGCCTATGCTCATGCCTGGACCACTTTTTGAGGATTAAAATGGAGATGTGTCCTGCGTTGTTGAAGGTTTTCTTATGCTGACTTCTGTAGACTGCCTAAGGAAAGACTGACCTATTGTTTGAAGACAAAAGACTTGTTCTTGTATTTTGTGGCCAGTGTTTAAGAAACGTCATCATGCCCATTCTGAAGCAGCTTGTGTCCACTTCATCCCAGTCAAAGAGAAGATCTCGCGCTGACCTCACTGCAGAGATGATCAGTGCTCCTCTGGGAGATTTCCGCCACACTATGCATGTTGGTCGAGGAGGTGATGCATTTGGGGACACCTCCTTTCTTAGCACCCGCTCTGGGGAGCCACCCCGAGAGCCGGAGGTCCAGCAGAGCTCACCCAAGCAAAGCCTCCTGTCCCGAACCTTCAGAAGCAGCAAGCGCTCACAGTCTGCCAACCGCGACAAGCCTGACAAATCCAAATTGGCACCCGCTAGTGGCTCTCCAAGTTATGTAAAAAATGCAATCTCCTTGCCATATTTAAATGATGATGATGTGGTTCGAAGTGGTGGAATGCACCTTCCCAAGAGCGTGTCCTCAAGTCCTTTGAAGCAACATCCAGAGGATGATAAAAAGACACTTAATGGTGCTGCGGCACCCATTGCGACAGACTTGGAGCTGGATGAAAAAAGTTTTGGTGAGCTGACCGACTTACGCCCATCAGTTCCATATACTGGAGGCATGAAACACGCAGAGTCCATAATGTCCTTCCACATCGACCTAGGTCCCTCCATGCTGGGTGACATCTTGAGTGTCATGGAGAAGAAAGGTTGGGATGACACAGATCTGGGATTCGAAGAGGGAAAAAGTGAGGGTCATAGCTCACCTCCCCTGAGCCCTCCCAACGAGGTGGAGGAAGAGGATCACCTTCCTCCAATCCGTCCTCCACGACTGAAGCCTGACACCAGTCCTTACACTCCAGAGATCCTTACAAGGAACCACCAACATCTAGACAGCTGTTCAGTCTCCAGTTCAGGGTCCACTATGCTTGAGGAGAAACCCCACAACCAGCTATATGAGGAGAACATGGACAACATGGTGAAGTATAGCTCACCCAGAGTTCAAGACGACAGGGACTTTTCCTACATGGATGATGACGAGGATGACGATGAAATCAGGGTGTAAATTAAACCTTTTGGCTTTGCCAAGTTAAAAGTAGATACAAGTTTTTTTGATTGGTGATGTACAGGCTAGCACTAAAGCTGTTTTATTGTGGAGATGAAAGGGAAGACGTGTTAGCTAGCCTAAACTCTGTATGCTTTTTCCTTCACCGCAAGTTCTATTTCAGGTACACAAACCTTTTTTGTTACAAGTGACTTTCACCAGAGCGGCCACATCTGTGAGAAGAATGTGCTTGCGAGTTTGTTTGTGTGCTGTGGGACAGGAATTCAGTTTTAAAATGGTGGTCCCATGAGTATCATTAATAAATTCCAGTGTTGACCACTGAGAGTGCTGACACAAGAGGTATGTGTGGAACAAAACCTCATATTCTTAAATGATCATCAGACTTGTTGACAACACAGTTCTCTTATACTCTTAACTTGCTTATGACTCTGCAACATGCTTCTTAAACTAATGCTAACAGTCTTAAGTTTTCTGTATTTTACAGTTATTGTTTCATTATTAATAAGGTAGTTCACCCAAACTTTTAACTTTATCATCATTTACTCACCCCAGACATTCTTTCTTCAGTATAAGGTGAGGATAAAATTAAAATAGTATTGATGCTGCTCTTATTTTCCATACATATTTTTGTAAATTGAAATTGAATGTGGACAGAGGCTATAGGTCACTAATGTTCACAAACATCTCCTGTGTGGAAGATAGAAAGTCTAATAGTTTTGGAACAATGTGTGGAAACGATGTGGACAATTTTCATTTTTGGGTGAACTATTCCTTTATGTTGTATTGACACACAACTGTTATGAGCTGAATAATGAAGTGTTGATTTAGAATGCCATAAACGTGTTGGAGGCTTAACAGAATGTTTATCTCTGTATTGGAAATTGTGTAGAAGATTTGGACTTTGTCATGTGCTTTGTGTGTGAAGGAGGGTTTCCTGTCAGGTCATGCAAAATTCTTGATCGTGGAGATGCTCAGAAGGTCAGATTGATTTGACACAAACTGAGAGCAACCGTAAAGTGAAATATTTGGATGCAGCAGAACAGTGATTTGAGTTGAACTGAATAATTTCTTGTCCCATGGGTGTGTGTGTGTGCGCAAGACAGTGGAAAAGATTGTCAAGAGTGCTGTGTAGAAGTGTTATTTGATTATTGTTATATAGGCTCAAAGATGTTAGAGTGTAGCTCTCGTCTTTAGAGTTCAGTATAGTGCCTCAATCTTCAAACAGTACTCATCAGCTCAAGTGTCCCTGTAGGGTTTTCATCTCTGAATGACTCTTATAATTCTTTGTATTTCTGAATTTAGATTTGAAGAGAGATCAACACCCTGTGATGAGGCTAGAAATGTAAACCAATAGCTACTCTTAAGAGAAAACCCTATTGATTTTTTTTTTTTTTTTAGTCATTCACATCTAAAATAGGAGCGCACCTGGTCTACAGTGGATTTGTATTTTTTTGTTAGTTGATGTAGTTTCTGTTCAATGAATGCAGCTGCAATCTGGCCAGCTGGGTCGAGTGTAATCACATTTGATCAACCAATGATGTGATTTGGGGGGAGGAGCTACCTGTTTGGCTAACCAATAGTAATGAGGAGAATTGTTTAAATGTAATTTAAAACATTGATTATTGGTATTTTCTGTTGTTATAATCCTTGTGTTGCTGATGGTGCATAAATAATACAATTTAGTCCTAATGATGCACCACTTTAGTCCTTCTATAATGAAACAAACAAAAAAACACCAAAAAATGGTGCTAACATTTACCAAGTTTGTCCATACTGCTGGCAGTATGCACCATAGTAAACCTCAAACTCTTTTCTTTTTGTTAACTAACTTCTTGGTAGTCCAGCAGCCTGTTCATTTTGCACTAATAAATAAATTCTCGGGCAATCAAACACCTTTGACGTGGCTTTTAATTTGGAGAGATTATTTAAACGCATTCCACCCTTGACATATGTACATGATGTTTAGCTATTCATTTTCTTGTGTATTTGAATCTTTTATTAGTTTCTTGTTCAGTCATCTGTGTCATTCCTGTGATACGAACACTAAAGGCTTCAGCCAAGTTAGTTCAGTGATTTGTATGGTACAGAATTATTCCAGATCTTAGACTTGATCACTTGATTTAAAATGTTCATTCTCTAGTCTCTTCTGTGGCCTTTCTATATCGGTGTTCTTATTGGTTTGTAAATTCACATACGGTACAGTTCCAGAGAAAGGAATCTTTTTTTGCTTTACTTTTACTATTCCACGTTTTTTCTGTTTGATTATTGTAGAGTTTGAGAAAAGGGCAAGTGGCCTTCAAGAGACTTGGGTTGCCTTATATCAATGTTTAAATGCTGCATGGTGCCATTTTGTCTTCACAATGGACAGTACAACAAGACAAAACTGTGCCAATTCTTCCCCTTTTTTGTTTCTTTTATGGGTTAAGAAAGTGGTGTTGGAGATATCATGATGCACACAAAGCTGTTGAAAATGGCCAGATGCCCCAACCTGAATTTGTGAGAGTAAATGCGCTGGAATGCTTGACTGCAAAAGGGTTTGATAGAGAGCACAACGGCTCCCTCTACAGTTTGTTTGGAGTAGTGCTCATTCAAGTCTTTAAGTATTTAAAGCTGCGTGTATGCTTACAGGGACAATATCATACCATACCTATGTAATAACGTTGACTTCTGTACAGTTTATTTGCTTTTATTAAGACCACGGTAGTATAATAATTTATAACATCTGTAACAGACAAATATAGAATTTCTGCAGGAAATAGCTAAAAAACTGCAATTAACAGTATAAAATATCTTTAACTTTCATGTATTTGCTGTTTCTCTATTTTTCACTTTCTGTCTGTATTATTTTTGATATATTGATATAATACAGTATGACCTGCCACACGTTTTCCTGCAAAATAACAGTTATATTTTTCAATAAAACAGAAAACTGTTTTACCAGAGGGCTACTGTATTTGCTGTAATACTCTAATTTCTATAATTTGTAGTTTGTTTGCATCTGTCAATGAGAACAAGTTTGTTTTTGTAATAATGTTATAAGTTACATTTCATTACATGACTGATAACATGCTTTCAGGCTGAAACAGGCTAGATATAAGCTTAAATATTGACTGTAAGGCGTCTCAAATGAAAGCCTGACGTTAATGTACCTTTGTTCCTGTCGCCACCTTGTGGTCAGTAATGATTCTACAATTCCCACTGAATATGACTGGCAATGCGTTCAGGTACTGGATTCATACGCATTATGATCTAATTGTTTGGTGTTTATTTTATTGTAATAGCTAGATGTCCAAATATAGGAAAGTACTGCTATATCAAATTTAAATTGACAAGAAAGAAATGCATTAAACCATATGCTAACCAACAATCACCAGATGTGGATTGAAAGTTACTCAGTAAGCATGTTACCCGGAGGGCTACTTGCTGGTTGTAAACTGTAATAGCTACTATTATGGCAAAACAATTATGATGATACTAAATCTCATAAAACAAATGACAATTTTTCCCTTTCCCAGCTTTATTATTCCATTAAAATACACTTTGATGAACCACAATCAGTATGTCTAAATACTATGACAAACAATATTTGACCAAACATTTTGATACAAGCTCATTAAGTTATATATTTGTATGAATATTTGTTATTAAATTATTAAGTCATTAATACAGGCAATAATGTAAAGCCATGCATTTCTGCTATTTCAAGGGAGAAATAACATGCAGTTATTGTACAGATGTGTGTTCCACTTGACTACAAAAGTTAGTTTTCTAGAGGGAATATTAATAACCATTATTAAATGCTATGATTTACTTTGAATTGTTTATATATAATATATGTGAAGCTTATATATATGGATGGATGGATAAATATATAGACCTACATTGCATGTTTATATTTTGTTTAATAATTGCTGTTTAGAAACAGGATCATATTAAGCTTTTCGGGCTCAATGCTGTTTCTTCTGTTAATGGCCTGTGATCTTTCCAGTTGATTCACACGTTCCATCGGAATGGCGGTGGAGACGATTGTAAGATATCTGCGGGCAACCGAAGCCAGTTGTTTCAACTCAGCTTTGTTCCTCCAGAATTCAAATGGGGACTCTGAAATGCTTTCCATTTTCCAATATTTTTCAAGAATTAACTTTTCATTTCCAGTGTAATGACTGTTGTGCCCAGCCTGTGCATTTGCATGGATCTGTGCTCTGATTTCTTCAATGCCCCAAAGCACACAGGTTTTGTATCGTGGGTCTAGCGCTGTGCTAATTCTGAACCACTTATTTTTATTGATGCTGCCGATATGATAGTCACATCTCTCAGACAGCTTCCCGGCTATTTCATTTTCTATCATCACCTGGTTTCTCAGTTTCTCCTGCAGTTTCTGGACCATTGGTATGATGTTTGAGATGGGACTGTACCCTTGACTTCCTATTTTGTCAGTGACCTCCTTCAGACTATTCAGTACTAATATAATGTTGTTCAAAATTTTTCTTTCACTTTCGTTCAAGCATAAATCGTCCTTTTGACTTTCTGCAAAAACTTGAAAAATGGCTGGCCACTGACCTAAGATGCTCTTAAGCATATGAAGTGCAGGAAGCCAGTGATCCGTCATTTGAGTCAGTTCTTTTGACTGGAGCTTGAGATGAGAGCAGTGCTTTCTGAGACTCTCTGTAGCTTTATTGTTTTGGTGAAAAAAGGCAACTATACGCTGGCATTTCCTCAAAAGGTGCCAGTCAGCCTCGCTCAGGGTTTCTCTGAACACTTTATTCAGCGTGTGGGCAAAACACGGTACATGTGTCCACTGGCAAGCATTCATTTGGACACTTTTAATGCCATCCACATTTGTCACCACACCTTCAACCTTTGCTGTGATGTTCCACTCATGTGAAATTCTCTGAATTTGCTGTACAACATTTTCCGGCGTGTGATTATTGAGCATGTGGGCCGTATCTAACATGTAGGATTCCTGCATCCAGTTTTTATTAATCAGGTGGCAAGACACTGAGAGATAGAACAGTGTCTCGTTTGAGCTCCACAGCTCAGCTGATAGGACCAGACTGCTTGCAGCATTGACTGCGTTCTGAGCTTCCTGTCTTTTCTGTCTGTATAGACTCTGAAGGTCAGTTTGCACCCTGAAGGAACTTAACGGCATTCGTAAAGACGGTTGTAGACTCCTTGCAAGATGCTGAAATCTTGTCACAGTGTTCAAAGGCTGCAGGTCCTTAACAATCATATTGATTAAAAGTGTCTTGAAATTGGACTTGTTACCTAATTAATATAAAATAAACAAAATTACTTAAGCAAATGAATTACTAATGCTTTGAAGAATATGTTCTCGTGAAATAAAAGTGTATGATGTTACTACTCACCTCTGTGTGTAGATGATTCCTGCTGGTTGTGAGGCTGTGGTTCTGTTGACAGTAGTTGTGTATTAAGGCTACTGCTGGGCCTGTTTCTTACTGTAAATGTTAAACACATTCATTATCAACTGATTTTGGCTCTAATTGAACAGAACAATTTGTCTGAATAGCAGAATTGCATAGGTGTGTCTTATGTGAAAAACACAGGACCATTAAATGTTTATCCAATAATTATATATATAATTATTGGATGGAGGGATTTCAAATGTAGCTTGCTCTTGCTAGCCTCTCTGAATTTGCCTCCCTTAACCTCTATACTTCTGTTGTGTTTTATCTAACTTAGATCTCAGTCAGAAAGTTAGATGGTTCTGTGATTTGTCATCTTTCAAAAGATTCCAGTAAGTCAGGTTAAGCAGTATTGCTACATTTTTACACATGTCTAAATCTCTGGGCACACCCATCTGACCTTAGAACTTGTATTCTTTGTTGCCATCTTCATCAAGTATACACATTGTATTACAAAGCAATAACGTCTAAAAACCTCTGATTTAAGTGAGTGCTTAAAACTGTTATAAATTCACTGTTAACTAGTTGGGGAACAACAACTGGGTTGATTATTATTTGTTATTACAGCAACATCTCCTGTTAAACATTTTGAAATTGTATAGAATTGTATTGAATTGAAGAGATCTTACCATGGTTGAAGCGGTGGCGTCCTCTGTACACATCTTTATAGGGATGCTGTAAAGTATGTCCACGATAAACAGGTTGTGGATTGTTTCCACTGTTAGGAGCCCTCAGTCTACCTGCAATGTGTATCTTCTATTACATTTAATCACCTATATCACTAATAACAAACAGGCAACAGAAACAGGCAAAACTGCCTACGAAATCCTTACCAAAGCCACTTCTGTTCCTCAGTGTGTATATAGGAGGCATTTTTAGCTAATTTGTTGATCAAGAAATCCAGAAATCACCAAGAGAACTTGTACAAGCACATCACTTACAGAAGAGTGTTCTGGTTGCTCTAAAGGTACACACAAAATAGTGAGGAAGGGATGTTACAGCATTTTCACTTTCAGTTCTGCTACAAACAAACTTGTACTAGTTCATTTGAATATAGTTATGTAACTGGTCACCTCCTAATAAACAAGGGTGTATTTGCCTTTGTAACAAAACCAATATTTGTCATTAATCACATCACAAACAATGTGTTGTCACACCTACCTACAGTACTGACGTATAAGGCACTTGGTCTCCACAATAAGATATAGATTAGTTAAACACTGATTACATTTATTAGTATTTTTACCCTTTAAAGGCTCATAGACATGCAGAGACTTGTGACTTTGTGACTGCCTATTAGTGTAAAAACTACCTAAACAATTTATCTTGTCATTTTTCTATTGGCCAAGAGGGGGGGACAAAATCTTTTAATCTTTTATTCTCAAGCTCTTGCGTTAGTTGAGGTATGTAGTTATGTAGTTTGGTAACGACAGTGTCTGATACAACATACAGGTTATACATTTGCTACAGTTATAATTACTTAACCAGTCTTAAACTTGTATGTCTGCCTCAATAATACAGAGCACATTTTTATTTGTACTTTAAGACACATTCCTGAAAAATTACTATTGTTGCATGGCATGTGTAGACAATTTAAAACACATTCCTCAAAACACCCCATTTCTGTGTCATTTCTACATTCTTTGTGGTTTTGGTACCAAAGCCATAATTAAGTCTCTGTTCAGCTTAACTTGAGATGCAGGGTTAAGTAAAGGAAGAGATACATATTAGAATGTGTGCATATGTGTTAGAAATACAGGCTGGTTCACATATGTACAAGGCAATGGACGTCATCACTGAAGGCCACAAATTAATGAAAGAGAATTACTGCTTACGTCATCCGCCACCTAGTGGCATTACAGTGCTTTAACACTTCCAGTCCTATAATATCTTGAGACTGTTCCCTATCTGTTTTATTTAGTGATGAAATTTGCATGTCCAAACTCTGCATTTAACCCATACAGCTACTAATTCCAGGTTATGTAGATAGTAAACTTGTAGATTTTGTCTGTATTAACCTTCACCATGGAAGACCTTTAAGTCACATTCCTGAAGAGTTATCTGTAATAATATGAAAGAAATCATTGTTCTGTTGGGAAGCCTTTACTTTAAATGCTTGCATGCCCATATTGGAAGATTATGGTTAAAGTATATGCATTAGATTGACACTGAAACTGGCGATAATAAGATTTAAAGCAGATTTTTTAAACAGTTGTCAGATATACTACATAATTTATTGAGGGCATTGACATTAATAATAAAAAGCATGTGTTGTATTTACATTCCTCTCAGCAGCTGACTTAAGCAGGGTGTGTTCTTTAGTTTCCTGTGTATTTTAATAGAGGTGTAGCTCTGCCCTTCCTGTTTGACTTTCTTGAATCCTAAACAGGAGATCTTCATAAACCAAACAAGCTTCAACAATGTAATGCAAGATACAAGGAAGACAATAACTGAACGAGCAAGACAGTTACAGTATTGATTCCAGTCATTATTAATGCTCAGTTCCCTTGTGGTTTGTGGCATCTATGTTTATAACCCTGTGTAGATGTTAGTGTATCAGCCCCTCAGGCAATGCAGGACTTGACAAACCAGTATGCTTTCTTGTACATACATATAATTCATTTCTAAAAACCTTTCTATATATATATATTCTGTACTGTATTTTTACTATACTGTACTTACTCTACTGTATAAAGCAATATGAAGTTTCTATATTATATGTATTTATTTTAAATGCAATTCAATTCACATTTATTTGTATAGTGCTTTTCACACAACAAAAAGGTTATAAGTTTAGGCTGTAAATTGCCAGACAGGTGTTTTTTTAGATGATTTCAGAATTTTGCAGGTACAGATTATGCAATTGGCTTATATAGGTATCCTGAGGTCAAAACTGGATCCAAATAGAGAATAATTAGCGTAGCTACCACAGTGACATTAATAGCAGCTGTGGATGCTATTTATAAAAATGCTATTTTTAAATATAATTATAAATAAATATTTTTTACTTATTCCTGAATCTTAAAGTAGAAACGTAATTAAAGTGAACAGACGTGTTTCTGTTCACATGTCCAGGCAGGGTGTCCGGAAACATCTCAAGCTATTCACATCCGGGACGTGACTGCAGAAGAAAAGCTTGTTATTTTTTCCACTTTATTCTTTTTGTTTCCTGCTGTCAGTGTGGAGACGTGCAACATCCATGACATGTTCTGCCTCTGACCTATGACCCTGCTTGGTGGGGTGAACTTCCTGTTCCACAAAGGGCTTTCGAACAACAGTTCTTTCCTGGAATGCCACTGTTGCCAGGATATGACTGGATGTAGTAAACAATGATGTGTGTACTTGTTACTTTCCTTTAAACACATAAAGACTGAAATAGAGATTATAAGCGGATGCCACTATATTAAATCTTTCCTCCTAATGTTAGTACCTGTGAGCTTGGTTAGGCATAACTATGTGTTATAATGGTGACATTTATGTAGTAGTTTTAACCAGACCAGTAGTTTGAATTGAATGTGTGTGTGAACATAGAATAAATGTAAAAATGTAAATTAAGTCAAAGTTACACATTGATTCCTTATGGGGGTTATTTTTTCCTTTTTAACTACCTTCAAATGTACATATTTTTAAACAATTTTTTATTTTACACAAAATTGTGCTCCATGAATATTTTTCTTTATCATTTTTTTGCAGCTACGTTCTTCACAAACAAAAGAGATCACTTCCTTTACTAGCCTAACCACTGGGTAAAAACACTGTCTGTGACAGTCAATGTGGCCTGTTTTTTATGTTCTGTTGGCTACAACAAGGTTTTCATATTTGAATAGCAAATATCTGAGCTGAGGCATTTGATGCCTGAATCTCATACTTAACATTTGCACTGTAACACTGAGCAACAGCAGGGGGAGCCACTGATTGGTTAACCCAACTATGTTTACCTCAAGGGTTTCTGCAGTGTTTGCTGTGCAAGGGTGTTTGTGATGGTTTAAGGGCTGAGACAGGCATCAGGTCAGCAATACTGTTTGCTACAAATGGGATTTAGTACTTAGTGTAACATAGATAGGAGGCACTCGGTGTGTCATAGCTTTTATTAATTACCATCCATGTCCAAATGTGATACTAAAGTTCTGCTTTTGTGAGTTTTAGATTTGTGGCTCCACATCTGTTTGAGTACACATTGTAAGATGCAGGACACATCCGTCTGTCACCATTCTTGATGGTTCAGGGTTTACACAGCCCCAAGTGCTTCAATACCTACTGCTCTGTGAGGCCACAGGTAAGTTCCAATCCATGCTTTCAAAAGCCCTCCAAAAGGTTGTATTAAACATATAGGCCTTGTTAACTTTACTATACTGTACTATAGTGGCAGAGGATCTGATAAGATTATCTTCAATGCAATTGCCATAATTCCTGCATTAAGGATAATTCCCCTAGTGCAATGTTAAAAAATGCTGATTGCTCAAGCCTCAAACAAGCAAGTGATGGTTTTAAAATCACTATTGGCAAGATTGGAACCTTCCATGTTACTTGTCCAGATCTTTACCACTACACCACAACACCTGTACTTTGAGCCTACAAATCTGTGTGTATCCGCATAACATCTTGATATGTCTTTGAGCTGAGTTTATTTCGGGAGCGCTAAGACTTTCCGCCATTTCATGAGGTTGGTCTCTGCTGACAGTTATTCCGTCTGTCCACTTTATATAACCTGAGCTCACAGTGACGTCTGTGAGGTTAAATGTCAGGCGCTCACATGAAATCGTTCTGCAGGCGCGTAGGCTTGTGTTTCTCCGGCGTTATAAATATACACGCATCAGTCCATCATCACCGAAGCCCCGAACTTACACATACATACTGACATAATATACTGTAGATATCAACTTGTAGAGCTAAGCTGTCTCTCTCTCTCAGGCATGAGAAGGGGAGGTTACACAGTGAATTTAGGTCTTGTCTAGTGGGTGTATTTATAAGTGGTGAAACCCGCCCAGCCCTGCATGCCTCACATGCCATGTGTGTTACCAGCCACCAAAAGCAACATAGATTCACAAAGTCTTCAACATTAAAGGTACAGAACCACCATCAATGTCTGGACCTGGATTTTGTGGGCTGTTATTCAGTACCTTTAAATATAGAATAGAATTAAATGTTGCTTCAATACATCATTTCTTTGGTTTAAAATAAACATAATTCTGTTATTGGGCAAGTACATACCAGATCAGTGTTTTAAATTACTTTACCTTACCCTGATTTGCAACAGTAAGTTTAAATGATGTATAATTTAAGCTGTTGGGTCTGATTTCACAGAAAGTGTCAGTTTGCCATCATTTACATATGTGAGTATGTCACAGTCATAAAC
>JBAJNP010009898.1:0-17303 GCA_036877545.1 Yasuhikotakia modesta | reverse complement strand
ATGACATAATAGGTAGGTGTGACCTGGGACTCCAACTACTTTGAGGTAAACATCTTTACCCTTAAATTCTATCACATATTTACACACTACTTTGACTTTGCCCCTGAAATGATGCATGACCCATAAAGGTTTCATTTTAGGCACACTGGTGCTCAAAACACAAGCGCTGAGTCCTAAAATTAGTGTGTGTGTGTTTCCCTCTGTGACACTGATGTGGCATGGCACTGAAAGCCTGCAGCGGTTTTCTGGCCAGCGGATATATCCTGTAGCTTCACACTGGCTTAGACAAGTAGTACAACACTAAGAGTCGACACACACTTGTACACAAATACAGAGAGTGAAGCAAAAGAGGGCACTCAACAAAGTATCCGCATTTAAGGATTAGAGAACATGAGCAAAACCGCTTCACTGAGGAATTCTGACAAAGGCAGACAGCTAAGAGTTGAGAAAAAACAGACAGCTGTTTCCCAAACACCCTGTCAAAAACTCTCAATTAATTCAAAATAGTCTGAGCTCATCACAGAATTAGCTTCACTCCACTTGGTCTGAAAAACCTAACTAAACAAGTTTCTAATTAATTCATGTTGAAGAATAATGAAGAATGAGCTGGTATACCAGTGGACTTTGATGGGGGTTTTTTTGACACAGTGTCTGTGTTTGTTTTGTAGCACACAAGTGTGTGTGGTGCTTGCTTAACTTAAAGGTAATTTAGAAGAACTGTCAGTCAAATGACTCATTTAAAGTGTAAGTGCTGTAGTTACTAAAAATAAAAGTTTCTAAAGTTAAATTGTACTTGCTAAACAACAGTTAAGTTAGTATCTCAAAATGGCAGATATAGCATGTTCTAGAATGATTCGTGCATACTATCTGCATCCCTATCTGAAGAACATACTTTATAAACTGTCAAAAGTGAGTTTTTCATACTTTAAAGCTTTAAAATGCACACCTACTCATGTTGTGTGGGAAATTTGGAATTTCCCAATCAACCAATCAGCAACAGAGCTGCTCCTGCAGACCTGTCTGGACAGCTGTGTCTGACTTCCATGCACAGGTAACTTTCACATGTGTAAGCAGCAGGCACTTGCATGTACAATACAGAAGCACACAGATGCACATAGACGCAATGGCCAAGGTGATGGCCTACATACATGTGTAGCGCTTGCAATGTAAATGTGTCACATCAGAGAGCCTGCAAGCAGGTGTTTGTTAAATAAATGCATGAGTGTGTGCAATGCCCCTGCAGCAGAATGCACTCAGCTATGTTTGGTTATGTCCTCTCTGCTAAGAGTCAATGTTACCCACGTGCAATAGGGACCTGTGACTGTGACCCTGCGGGAACGTAGGTGACATGCTTAGATCCTTGCTAGTATCTTAAATTATATGGATCAGTGGGTAACCTAGCATTCTTTATTGGTACCGCATCACTTTAGCTGTAATCGAAAACAAGAGCTGTTGTCGGCAAAAGTGACCGTATTTTGATACGCCCTGTGTGTTGTTTTTTTGTGCAAACTGATGTGTGTGGGAGCTTCTACTTTATAGCCAGCCTGCATAGCGCTTCAGCGTCCCTTTATCTCTGCATACATGAATAAAAAATAACTGCATAAAAAACTGTAAAAATGTGGCTGTGGCTCAAGTTTATGGATATCCGTCTTATGTAACATGCAAATTAAAATTGGAGCTTTCACACTGGGCGTGTGTGGTGTGTGTGAACATGTCAACTAAGCTTGTGTGTTAATCCCTCAGATCCTGTGTGTGTGTGTGTGTGTGTGTGTGTGTGTGCGTTTATCGAGTGCCGTGCTCAGATCTGGCAAAAAAATACAATCCTCAAAAGCTGTTGACAATGTGTTTGTCACAGAGAACTTATCACAGATGCCAAGAGAATTTGCATTGAAATGATTCAGCTGACAAACTAACATTATATCTAACTGCAAAGGCCCAAAATATTTATACTTACAGCTAAAGAAGAAGAGAAAGAGAGAAAGAGAGGGATGGACGAAAGACTGACTTTAGACTTGGACCCACTGCAAAGATTGTGGACTGTGACATTGTGGGTTGCTATAGAAACGGGACAGGCGCACGTATGCGTTTGCATATAGATTGAAATTAATGCGGGCATCCGAATTAGCAGTAAATATCATGCAAATGTGCTCTGTCCATAATTTAACACAGCCATGTCATTCCACTAATGTGTAATATTAATAAATATGTAGCTGTAAAATAGCAAATCATAAATTAAATCATAATTATTCTACAGATTTGTCCAAAGCCTTACCAAAAAGTAACACCTTTTTTGTCCAATTCGGACCTTAAGATGAATTTGTTCTTATTATGAACCATTTGCTTAAATGACCACATGCCCTTAAGTTGGCATGGACAGTTTATTCAAATGCTCCATTGCATCCCTGTACAATTTGACAATGTTCCAAAAAGCATCTTATTTGCTTTAATGGGAGCAAGGTAACCTGACCTTTAGTACAAAGTCAATAGTTAATTTGCTCATGGTCAATTTGATTATTTGATTAGTTGCCTAAAGTGGCCTTCATGTTTGATGTATCCTTGTTTTAAAATGTTAAGGGTTGAGTCTTTTCCGAGAGTGTTTTTTTTAACTTTTGAGCCCAACATTTGTGTAGAAATTGTAACCAAAAACCTTTTCACTATTTGCAATTCATTTATATATAATTTACAGCACAAAAAAATAGATATAGTCTCTCAATTAATAAGATCATAGAAACTTTTATTTTTAATAATAACATTGAAAATTTATTTAACATATAAAATTATGTTATTACGTTTGTATAACTTAATAATGAGCATCAATTCAAGTTAAAATTCAGTTTCAAAAGAACACTCTACTATTATGAAAAGCTGAATCTATGGTCTGTTTCTATGGCTGTGGTTAATCGAAGATAAACTCTTTATTATTTTCTCTCCATGCTGTAATCATCTTTGCACATTAAATAGGAAAGATAAAAGAGTGTGTCTTCAGCAGATGTGCAAATCTGGGCCATTATAAACTACTGATCATTACAGCTAAAGCAGAGGAGCAGAACCCTCTTTTGATTATTTCCTTGTGTATTCCTTCTTTGCCACCTGCTTTTAATGATGTAGATGTTGCCTAAATTCATCTTGGTATAATTATGACAGACAACAGTGTGTGTATGTGGCCTCTGATTCCTTCCAAGATGGTCGGTTCTTCAAAGGAATTACAGTTAATAAATCACAGTATTACAAAACACATTTAAAGTAGCAGTGTACCCAGACATTCAAGTTGCGATTGGAAAAAACAATGACAGATTAGCTTTTATGGGTCAGCTAGTCCTGTAATAGTGTTTATGGTGCTAATAACAGCAAGGTAATGGGTTCAATTACCAGAAACACTGATAACAATGCCTGCCCAGTTATAGTGGAAGTCAGTGGTTAAAACTGACCACAAAATGCGTCTCCAAAAAAACTTAAGCTCTTGAAAAAAGATAGCCAAAGCGATATATAAATATGAAACCCATGAATCTATAAGATCTTACGTCAAAATTATCAGCACCAATGCTCAAAAGAAATCGTTAACAAAAATTTTAAAAAATAACATTTATTTTTAGAAGTAACATGACTTGTGCTCAGGAATAAATGCTTAAAAATGCTTAAAGTCTGATGATTGTAGCTCTCTGTATGTAATTCCATGGTGCTCGCTGTTGGAATTCGCTATTGAGAATTTGCAGGCGGCCCAGCTTCTATCTTCACTTTATAGAAACAGCTAATGTCTGGCCAGTGGAGAAAAGATACAGCTCAGCCAAGCAATGAATATGAATGCTGGTGAAGTGAATGGGGGCTGCAGATTTATATGGTCAGAATATAAATGTGTGTGTTGTTTTAATAATTTCTGAGCCTTTAATGTACGTCTACAAATCAGATATCCATCTCAGCCCCAGATTTAATTTCACATTATTACTCTTTTCAATTTTTCAGGGTGAACCCAAAAGTCAGTTTTATGTTTAAACAAATCTTTTTCTCCAAAGTAAGAGTTCTTAAGAAAATTGGTTCTAGAAAATCAACTTCCTGTAGACTTCAGTTCTAAACTTGGTTCAACGCACCTGTTTGAAATTACAAGTTGCCCCAAAAGACACTGATTAGCTGAATCAAGCGTGTTTGATTACAGCTGGAACTAAATGCTGCTGGATGCCAGATGTCAGTACTGAACACCTCTGCTCTAATCACTGTCATTAACCTTAAAAAATCAAGTGAAAGATGGATGAAAATGGATGAATGGACCGTTTTGCTTGTATGTCTGCTGAGAATTCTGGAACATTTCTGACATGGAATTAAAGTTTTATAGGCAAACTGAAAGGAAGCTATAAGGAGACGAAGTGTGATACGGATGAGTGTTGTAATGCCCATTGTTATGGAAAGCCATTGTTGTTGTTACCATGACAACAAATGGCTTCGTGCTGTGGCAATATACTAATGTAATTATGGTCATAGAACACAGGGGACATCACTATGGATATGAAATATGATTTCTGTCATTCCAAAGAATCATGATACATCTATGGGGAATGCTATCCATTAAAAGTTTCATTTATCTCAATGGCTCTTTTTCAGGATGGCATATTCAAAGTTATATGTTGCTTGCAAAAGAAGAAAACTGAGAAAGAATAGAGCTTTTTTGCTCCATATCCAAACCCTGACTTCCTGGTTAAAGTTTACTGTGATTCAGCGAGGTCTGGTCAGAGTTCCGGTACTGTTTTATTCTCACATCTGAAAGCCTGTGGTGTCCACAAGTCAGCCAGAGAAGATCACAGGGGCGAGTGATTGACAGGTTCTCTCAGGGAGGTGTCCATGCACACTAATGAGGAGCACAGGCGTTGAGACAGATATTTTGCAATACAGGGGTTAGTCAGACAAAACAGAAAAAACTTGAGGGTGCAGCCGAGAGGATATGAAAAACAACAAGCATTTCCAAACATCAAAAGTGAAACTTTGAGATTAAAGAAGACAAACTCATTTACAGATCGAGTTAATGAGGTATCGTGGCTATACTACACAAGCTGGCAAATATACATGATGCCCCACTGCGTCGCTGCAGAGATAAAGCAAATGAACCGAACAGTTTGCCAACAGCTTGGGCAAAGGCCAGTAAAGTTAGATGTAACCATTAAAGTCAGGACTTTGAAAGAACGTGGGGATGTCTCTGTAGGTAACATACAGGAAGAGAAAGTAAAAGAGAGATACAGGAAGAGAGGGAGCTGGCAGGAATAGATTGTACAGTACAGAGGTCTAGAAAGATGGTTTGGTTTTTGGAGTGGCAGTCAGGATGTGCACTTTTTCAGAAGGCCCGTAGGCGAGACGGGGTTGCCCGCGACGACCGCCACCGACGAGGGCATAGCTGAACATTGACACTAACAACAGGAGACAGAGCAGTCAATGTGACATAACCTATTACACTTTAATACCTGTCTAAAACAATCTACCTCTCTGTCTCACACATACACAGAGACTCTTCCACTTAAGCTCAGACCATAGACTCCTCATTCACACACACATACACACACACAGTTTAAACCCTCCTTCTTCCCATCACCCAGATTCATAAACACACTCAACCACACACACAAATCATTTGCTGTCAAAGCTCCCAAATTTGCCATGACAGGTTTCATAGAGTGGTTGCATTGGGTTGCCTGTGACACACACACAAACACACACATACACACACTTCCCCAGCAGATCAGGGCTCTGTATAAAGGGCCATGGAGGATTATGTGGGCTGAAATGAGTTTGTGTAGGAGTCCCTGTAATACATATTTGCTGCATAATCATTACTGTATACAAGCTTGTGTGCACTAAATAATGAGCCTTTTGTTAGTCATGTTACAGTGAATAATTACCAATAGTAATATATTTATAATGACACATCAGCAAGGATAAACATCACACTGTTCTACAATGAATAACACTTCATTTCAGTTACTTACACCCACTAATAACAGCATCCATTCAAAACCAACAAACGTCAGTAATATGCAGTAGTGTATTGTGCTAAATGGGAGAATCTTACAGTTTGTCAAAAAAAAAAAAGAAATTGTAGAAAGAAATTGTTGTTGGGGGCCTCCACGTATGTGGGCCCTAAAATTATTCCAGCTCTCACCTCAGATCACTTCTGGGTTACAAATAAATTGCATTTTGTTTACAGAGAATAGGGCAATTTTAAAATCATTAAAATGATTTCGAAGTCATTTTGATCATTTTTGGAAAATAATGTTTCAGTCAGAACATAATTTGTAATTGATATTTAAGTAGTTTGGAAAATAATAGCGTTAGCAATACATGGGTTAATGTATAGGGGACACCCTGATAAATGCATATGCTAATAATGCTATAATGCAATGCTATGATAGAACATCAGAAACATTTAACATTTCACCTTCATACATTCCATATCAAGGGCAGATGTCTCCCAAGCCTTGTTCTTTCTAATCCAGCAATTAACATGAATTAATTAGTGATAAAAAAGAAGATGTAGATGCAGTTCTGCCATGTAAGCAGAGGAACTTAGATGTTCCCCTCAAGGTTGTGAAAGTCATTAGCCTCCTAAAGATCTTGGAGCTGAGGAACACTAGCAGAAAGAAACTTTGATAAGCTTTCACTGTCTGTCTTTCTTGCCCTGTCTTCTGTGGTTTTACCTCATCTTCGACTATGGCTCTCATTCCTTTCCTTTAAGCTTCTTTGAAGGACATTCTACAGCTGTTTTATCTTAACTCTGGCTCAAACAGCAATCATACAAGATTCAACGTTTGATTCCCTTTGTTAAAAATTTTCTAAGCCTGAAGTGCTTTTATTTAAACAAACGGTATTATAAGTAATGGATTGTTACATTCTTGCATACTTAATAATAATCAGCAGTGTTCATAAGCACATTTTAAACATGTTTTTTATTTAGTATACAACAAATACGGCATTGAATGTACTTTTGTAGCTCTCTTGTTCATGCTGTTCTTGCACACACACACACACACACACACACTTACGTCTCTATGTACTTAAGTAAAAAAGAGCAGGGACAGTCAAAAGGAGACCATGTTGGTTTGAGGGGGTTATTAAAAAAGACTCTGACTGCTTAATGACCTCTTCTGCCCCCTGGTGTTCAAACAACATCTGACCGCTAGAAACTCACTGAAGAGCGATGACATTTTAAAGGGGCAGTAGACAATTCTTTAATTGTTTAAAACAAAATGTATTTGTTATTTTACTTTTAAAATGGGTAGATATACTGTTTTAGAACACATTATGAATGCAGAATGTCCATATACCTGGCGTGTGTCCTCAATTTAAATGCATTTACTGGATGAAAATAAACTTTTTAACAGGTTCAGCTGGAGTTCAGCCCAGAACCCGCTTTGACTAATTCAGTATTACAATATAGCCAAACACGCAGCAAACTCTGATGAGCTAAATTTATTTTCAGCTCCTCTTTCTACAATATACTTATGTAGGGGGCATATTTTTAAAACAGGGGGAAATGATGAACCATCTTTTTCCAGCAGCTACACCCACAAGCGATCAATCTGCCATTTTATTTATTTTATTACAGATGCAGTTATTGTCTACTGCTGATCTAGGATCAGTATAAAGAAAAAATTGAACATTTCTAAATTATATTATTATTGATATACAATAATATAGCTATACAATAAAGTACAGCATGGGATTACCTTTCCAGTATTACAGTAATTGAATTTATTTTGCTAAATACATATCAAAACATTTCATGGAGTTTATAGATCGTGTGCACATCGCAAGCAATAAACTCTGTCCTTTAAACATGATTTAGTGTATAAACAGCATGTCATTAAAATGTTCACGAAGGCTGTTATGCAGTTGGCTAATAGTTTTGTCAAAGACAATCCTAGAATGACCTAAAATGTGGAATATGTTAAAATTTCACTATATCATCACCACTTGATATTTTATGCAAAGGGGTGTTATATATAAATTATATACATAAATATATTTACATTATAGTTTCTTTCCAGCTATCATTCGAAAACACCACGTTGGCTGTTAAACATAAATAAACATAAGACAACAGACAATTAGTCAACAGTTATTAAAATATATGAAGTGACATTACAGAAAGTTAAGACTGTCAAGCAGGCAGACAGCTGTAGTGGGGAACACACTTAAATTGCTTTACCCGTCAGAACTGCAGCCAGAAGAACAGTGACGTTAATACTGTGATGTCTTTGCAGCTCTCAACATCAGCAGTTGTTCTATTTTACCAGTAGATGGCATCAGCAGTTAAAAAAGTAAAAACCTGCTTACATCACTGTCATGCAGAGCGGAAACAGAGATATCATGAGCACTCCTAATGGCCTCCGTTAATAGACCTTTAATAGTGTCTCTCTCTCTCCCTCTCTCTCTCTCTCTCTCTCTCTCTCTCTACCAAAAGTTCCACCAGTTTTGATATATACACTGCAAAAACTTTAAACCTCAATATTTTAAAACTGGTCCAAACACAGATAGAATCTTATAATCCTAAGGTAGCAAACTGTCTTATATATGCTGTAAGATGTTTATTAATTTATTAGAATCAATCTGAATGAGTTAATAAAGTAAGAATCTAACAGAAATAAACCAACAAGTAAAACCAACAAGTTGTGCAGGTTTAAAAGGTAAATGTGTTATGGTTCTGTAGAGACATTAATTTTTTTCATTCTTACAACATTTCTTTACAAACTCAGTGATGAGCTTATTAAATTGAGCTTGCCACACATACAGAACAAGTCTAGAACATGAGGCATCTGTCATCCTTTATACTCACATATAGTAATCTGATATTAATCAGTCCCTCTACTTTGAAGACTTTATATTTGCATGTTTTGCAGTAAAAAAGACAAACTGTTAACCAGGGAAAGCAGTGTCAGAAGTTATACTCACAAACTTAGGTATACTAAGATGTACTCACATACAAGCAGCTATATCGAACTGGATGATCAAGGTGGTGTAAACAAATGGAAACATCACTGAACATAAATTAAGCGCACTCCAGTATTCTATCAAACAACTAATGTTTTGATACTGTACAGAATCACTACACACAGTACATTGTACTGTACACTGTACTATATGCCCATGTGATTCAACAGAATGTCTGCCGTTTACTGTAAGTAGTAATAACTGCATCTGTTGTTTATCTGAAACAGACTTTTAACAGAATTTAACAGAAAACAGAATTTATGGTTTGTCATTTAGAAAAAAAATTGTGACTTTCCAAAATCACATAACTACAAAGACAGCACTATAGGTTGCAAAAACAATCTGGGTTTAACTTTTGCTTAATCCTACATAGATTCAAAGGAATCTGACTGGACAAAAACAGAAAAAAACATACAGAAGGACAATACAGCAATATCATGCACATGCACTTCAATTATAGTATAAATATTTCTCTAATATACACTCCATAAATATAAATATATAAATTTGTCCACATACATGTTTGTGCATTTTAGTGAAGTTATTCTACTCAAATCACAATTCTCTGCTGAGTAATCTTATGTATAATTCTTTAATGTTTGACAGCCAGATATAATGTGTATTATAACCAGTGTAATGTCAAAATACTCTTGTTGTAATCTAAGCAGTATATTATTTTATAACACACATTTCTTTTGAAAATGATCATTCAGGTGTGAAAGTGAACTGCTACGTTCAGTGATTCTGCTACATTAATTTACCAATGGACATATACACCCCCTTATATTCCCTTATCCTCCCATTCTTAAAATAAACACAATAGAAGTCCATTTTATAGTGCCACTTAATGCACAGCTAGAACTGAGTGTGCAGTATAGTAGGTCCTCCATCTTGTGCCCTCATATATAATGCTAAAGCTTTTCTCACAAAGCCCTCTATGACAGCTCCTACCTCCTAAGTCCTCCTCCATCTCACAACCTGAAGCCCTTCTCACTTTGATCAGATTTTGATCAGATTTTCTCTTTTCATCCAGAATTTTTACAAATTCCTTTACAAGTACTGTGTGATGCTTCACAGTATTCACTGAATGAATGAATGAATGAATGAATGCTTCATTCAGTCTTTAGCCTCCATGTCAAGATGTGCTGATGTTTAGGAACGATATATGGGCCTTTTCTGTAGCTGGGCGCCTGTGCAGTTTTCCATCTCTCCGCCATTTAATTTCATATTGATTGACGAACCAGCCGTGTTAATGGCCCTGCTGGATCTTGCCAGCGTTGAAACACATACACTGTATAGACAATGACTGGATAAAGGAATATGCATTGTTGGAATGTGCAAAAAAAATGCATTGTTTTTCTTTCGGGGTACAGCGGACGGTCTTGTGTTTCTGTCATGTCGCAGTGTAGAATTTCCTAAAATAATCTCCTTAAAATAAGGAAGAACTTTGATTTGAAATCGGTTTTAATAAATCGTGTAGTTTTTAGATCCACACTGAATCTGATTTAAATAATGACGTGTGAAATTATATGATATATCATATGATAATAAATGACTATGACATTAAATAAAAGATTTGGGAGGAATTTAATGGCTGCTTTCGCTTTGTAGTCTACAGTTTACGCTTGAAGGGGGTTGCCTATTGTTTGGTCGGTGGGTTGTTTGGATAATGCAGATTATGAAGAAGAGCAGCGATTAGGAAGATAAAACCACATTTCCGAATCAAGTTAGAAACAGAATTTGTTAGCGCACAATATTTGCGCAAATGTGATCAATATGCGTCTGGTTTATCTCAGCACAAAATACACACGATGGAGCCACTATTGTCTTTGTTTCTGTTTTAAATGCTTTCTTCAGCAGAGCTCCCCGCTAAACGCGAGGGCTCGCGAGCTCCTCCTGTACAGATGACTGCTCGCGCTCGGCACTTTCTATTTCTGTCCCTGTGGCGCTGTTTCTGCTCTTACTACAATTTTTTGATTGCGGGCGGGAATAAAATAAGCCGGAGAACACTCTCCTCTGCTCTGTCCCTCACTTTGATATTTATGTAACCATGCCCGCTCCTTAAAATAGTCCTAAAGCAGTGCCCGCTCGTGCGCCGCTCGCGAGAGCTTTACGCTGTGCAGAATACGAGAAAAAGGTAAAGGGAATAAGAAGAATAAAAAGAGGAAGACAATATAGAGGGAGGGGTACGAATCGGAATATTGTGGATTGATACAAATAGTCGCTCGCGCCAACCCTCAGCCAGAGTTGAATTAATGTGTTACTATTTTTGGATCGCCTGTGTTTCCAGGGGAAACCTAATGACGCAATGACGTCAATGCAGGTCAACAGCAGACTGGAGGAATTGAGCGCTTCCATTAGATTTTGCAGTATTTTCCAGAAACGCGGAAAGGACTAAATGGATTAGTTTAAAATGTAGTAAAAAACATCAACATGCAATTTTAAAATATCATACAGGCGAAAAAAATCCGCGCTCGAAATAAGCGTTCGAATATATTGGACTTATCATCGCAATACGCACAAAAAGAGCTCGTCTTCCATGAGCCATCACTCATTCGGTAAGTCTGGCATGTATTTATGTATTTTCGTTTAGCGATCCGCGTCTCGTGTCTTGTAACGGGGCTTGGTAGAAGCTTTAGAATTGCATTTAGGAGTTTTTAACAGACAGTCCTAATGCATGTTCTGTCTTTATATCTGAACCCAACGCATGGAGAAAACACCCTGTTTCAGCTGGTCTCTGCGGAGCGGTAGATGAGCAGCGGTTATAAGCGTCTATAAATGAGCTATAACGCGCGTGCTTCGCCCTGCGTCCCTTTGCGCTCTTTTAGAAAATCATTTGAGCTATTACAACTGTTGCAATGTGCATCGTTTTGTATTGGTGACTTATTCTCGCCTGTAACAATCTAAAATGACTGTCAAATATGTAATTACATTTAAAAAATCTGACTCGTGACTGAATATCAGGTTTAACTTGATGTGGAACAGGCGGAAAGCCCTATAGGAGTATTCCCAGGGAAATACAATTCACACACAGAATATGTTAATCCTCAGATATGCTAGTGGTTTTATGTATTTTATGATAGCTAAAGGTTTGGGCCAATGATATGTGTAGAATTAAAACAATTAGCCATATCTATTCTCGATTTATATCCAACACGTCACCAAACCAACCGGGGGATTAGCAACAAGTACTATAAGGATTTTAATAACAAGGTGCTCATTTGTACCTACGTATATAATTGAATGTATAATTTTGGTCAATCAAACCTACCTGCATACATGTACGCAAAGCAAACATCCTGGCAATATTAGAGAATACACACACACACACACACTCATAAAACAACTACACTCAAACACACAGACACAAGAAAGAAGTGTGAAAGAAAAGCACACCCACAAAAATCATCTATTGTAAAAATATATATTTATATTCATATTATTGAATATTAAATTCAGCTTTATGTTTCAGATTACAAGCACCCGTGTTTAACTTATCATCCGTGTGACGATAACCCCTTCCTTCCCCCCCTCTTCCACAAACTGTGGGTGTGTGCAGCACTGGGCGTTCACCGAGGCGGGTGGGTTTCAGCACCGTGGACAGCAGCCCGTTAAGCACAACGGACAGCACCAGTTTAATAAACGCGCCTCATTCAATCAGCCAAAAACACCACATCTGGCCGCACGTTTGCTTTGCTTTTCTCCATAGCTACCTATATATATATATATATATAATGTCTCATCTGGCGGCGATGTAATTTACAGATAGGACTTTATATACGGAATTTCATATAGAAGTAATCTTTAATCTTAGATCGATTACACAAGGCTCGTTAGATGTTGTTGGTTGATTTTGCTGACCGAAAACCCGCAAAAGTAAAGGAAATCGTGGCCAAAGCGCAATCAGAAAAGGGAGGAGGGAAGCGCAAGGGAGGGCGACACTTTTAACACATATGACGCATTTAGTGAGGTAAACCTAACGGGTGCCTACGTCATCCACTCCGCTGGACCACAACCATCTTTGGCCTGGGTAACAAATACCATGAGAACAAAATGCTGTTGAAGGATCGGATAACGAATCGTTTCGCATCCAAAACCCAACGGTCTCGGGGTGCATTTTGGCACAGTATCACTTTTAAAATTATATTTGAACCTGCGCAATTGGGAATATAACACTGACGCAAGTGGACTCCGGGAATCGGTCTAGTTTTTTTTAATAAACTTTGAGCGAGTTAAGTGCGTAGTTGGTTTAAGTGGACTAAACTGTGACGTGTGAACCTTAGGTTGCACGTCATGAAATGAAACAAATGACAGAAACACTGGATGTCATTAAATCTGTTGCACGTACAGTGTAACTAAAGTACTTTAAAATAGGGCCTTTCTTTGTGGGAATATGTAGTTTATCCAGATCTTGGGGCTTCATAAATGTGATAATGTGTTTGTTTACATCAAAATGTATTTAACAATATTTTCTTTAAAACAAACTAAATACACATTTCAATCTCTTTCCTTTTCTCTGTTCAGACAGATGAAGCTGAATCCTGGGTCCATGCTTTGTCCTTTTCAGGTCTTTTTGCGGTCTGGGCTTGCTGTTCCTTGAACCACTAGCCAGGAAGCCCTTACCCCAAAAAGTATCTGCAGAGGACCACAACATCCTAACAAACACATCAAGCTCTTTACATCTCCATCAAGATATCAGTTATCCTCTCACTATAACAAACAGCATTCTTTTGAACCCTAAATGTTATGGATGTTTAGTAAATCAGACTTTTAAAATTAACCTTATTGCACAGTATTTTGCATAGTGCCAACTATATACTTTTAAATATACTATACACATGTTAAGCTGGGTTTACAAAGTTAAGTTTTATCAAATTGATAATCTACAAAATCACATTTTTAACCTACATAGTTATTGGTTAAAAAATAAAGACCCTTTGCCACAAACATGATCAGAAGATGAAGGTCAATCTTCCTCCTCTGTCAGTGACAACACAATTTGGTAAACAAACAAAATTTAAAATAACATGTTGCATTTCAAATAAAATCACATATTAGCTATTTGGATGCATTTTAGTGTTAGTTGGAACTTTGCCAATTTGTCTATACTATTTCATTTATTTGCATATAAAACTACATGCCCAAAAAGTTGTATTCAAAACATTTGTAAATCAAACCCATAGAGTTACTGGTTGTATGTATTAGACCACCTTAATAAAATAAAATGACAAGAAGAATACTAAATAAAAAGTTTAAATGGGTCATAAAGTAGTTTTTTGAACAGTTTATGAACAGTTTCCTATAAGAGCACTGAGCACTGAGATGTATGAACATCTAGCTATTGTACTTTTTTATAACAAGTACAAGAACATTTATCCTCATAACCTTTTTTCCATTCACTGGTACACCAGCTGAGTGCTTCAGTCATGTGACTCTACTGTCCGCAGGCCTTCCCGTTTTCCCGGCTCTTCCCTGAGAGAATTATGTGCTCCGACACATGTCAGACCATATGCTTGACAAAAGGTTCACCCAAATTATTCACACAGATCCCTTAAGTCTTTGAAGAAGAATTGTTCTTCAAAGATGGTCTTTATAAAATGTACAATTTCAAGATGATTTCAAAACTCTTTTTAAATGTATAATCTTTCCTGCACTAATGTCAATATGACCCCCATGTGTGAGACAGGGTTGGTCCCATTGAATTATGATACATGAACATGACACACAATTTGTGTCACCATGTAGCCCTGGGAAATAGAACAGCACTCTGCCGATGTCATCTGCAGGACGCATTGTTGTGGAACCACTTTCTCGGTCTCAGTGTTGTAACAGACCTAATGACGATGTTACTTTAGATCAACACTGTTAGGAGCTAAAACCTGTGATTAATGGATTTTAAATAAAAGCTTCTACGCAATAAATTATATAATTGAATTACTATTATGAAAAATGTTTTACAAGCATCATTATTTGTGTGAAACTTGTGACATTAAAGTGTATCAGTCTAGGCTTCCCAATAAAATGTTGTTTTGTGTATTTCCATGTTGTGCGTCTTCCCTGCATCTCTGTATCTCTACACAGGCACTAAGGTATAAACTTTCAACAATTTACAAAAGACAATTTAAATTTGTTTAATATCAAACGCATTTTGAAGAGTACAGATGTTCTGTTACCACAACATGTTATTTATAGAAAGTAAATTCTTATTATTATCTGAGGTCAAACAACATAAGCCCTCAGAAAACAAGGAGCCCAGTTCATGCCTGACGCATCAGGAATTTACCCAGAATGCCGTGTTAGTGAAACAAACAGAAACTGCCTTTTCTCCCTGTGGCTAACATGTGGCGAAAGTGCCCCTGCGTTCCATTTTGTTTTGTTCTCTATTTGTAGAATTCGCTTTGCATTAAAGCTGCTGCTAAACAAATAAATATACGTGTTAAGAGTTCCCTTTAAGACTCTTTCAGACAAACAGCTTCAAAGTCCTTAAATATTTTGAAAAACTCTAACCCTAAATGTGTTAGACAAAATAAAGCTAAACAATTTTCAAATTTAAAAATGAGACAAAAACAAAATGGTGCAAAACTTGTGTGTAGAAGCTGGAACTGTAATGCAGAATATTGTTTTTTGCACTTATAATTTTCTGCTTACGTCCAAACAATCTGGTAATATATGTGGTACATATTGAAAAATGAATTTGTCTGTTTTTAAAAATTAACTGTAATTTACACTTTTTTATGAAGGAATATCCTTTCTTTGTGTTACTCTTATTTCCTGACCCATTTATTTGTATCCTAATCTTCTGGTTTGTTTCGTTTTTGAAGACTGACTCAGTGAAACCTCCTACTGGTGAAAATAAGTAGGGCAGTCGAAGCACAGTCCAAGAGGAAAAGACAAGACAACGTTCAGAGTTTTGCATCTTCCCATATCGGAGTTGGTCATTTCAATTTTAAAGTCATTTGTACTAACATTACACCTCTTAATATTTTTCCAAAAGATCGGAATGTCTAGCGTTTTCTTTTTTGCCTATCCAGTATATCCAGCACAATGTTTAAGTTTAAAAAGGTTTCTTGAATAGATCAGTGTTTCCCTGATAAAAAGATACAAACACACACTTATACACATATCTTTGCTTTTCTTTACACCCTGATAAGCATTCTAACACTAACCCTATTATATTATATTAATACTTCCTGCTTTGGCATGATGTGTCTTTAAGTTTCAGAGAAACTATTTTTTACAGTTAATCACAGGTTGCATCCTCTGTTCCTTAACACATATTAGTATCCATATTTGGAGAATCCACATGTCCTGCTTCGATCACAAAGCATGTGATTTCCAGACAGGACCCTCCTTCAACTCCCCAGCCCCAGCTGTCTGCAGCTTCAAGAACATTTGGTTGGGACAAAAACAGTTTGGAGCCCAGTCTGAATGATCTCAGACTGGTAGGAGCTAAAGCTACCACATATGAACATGTCTGTGGAAATATTTGTCTAGTGTTTAATTGTAAACAGATGGAAACTGCCATGGACAAAAGTGTGAACCGATTCCTAGACAGAATCTTAAAAAAAACATGATCATGTGACCCACAAGCCTACCTGATTTATGAAAAACCAAATGTATTATTTATATGTATAATTTTACTGTTTTTGTCCGATGAATACTTCTGAAAAAAAAAGTTAAGGAATTATGCTTCAGTTGACTTTATGTGAATGCCATTCTAATGATTCTATTTTATTCAATTTGATCTCATTAAAGGCATGTCAAAAAAGCTATTAAATACAGGAAATTGCTGATTCCCCACTGTTTTGCTGGCTCATGCTCTGACAGGTTATATGCACAGTAATGCTGACTAAAGAAATCTGTAACAGATGATTTAAATCCGGAGGATTTTATGAATGATTATATAAATCTGTGCCGATCTCCTGTACTGCAATCAATCTGGGATTAAACTCCAACCTCTGACAGTAAATTGAGAAAAAAACAGGAAGTGAATATGCGTCAGTATTTATTAACTGTCAGGTTACGAGAAGAGCAGAGTACTTTATTGCCATCAGTTACTCATTGTTGTCAAATGTCAACCAGAGGTAAACGTGCCATGTACAAAATATGCAAATACAGTTACATTTGTGAATGCCTTTTAATTCATGTAGTTTGTTTAGGTATAATTTTTTTATATTCAGTCACATAACATGAAAAATATGTGTAAAGTATTTCAGTAAGTTTAAACAGTCATCTATAAAATTTAAAAACTATAAAATAACTATACAATTTTTGTCATTATTTTAAAAGAATAAACCTCATCATGAATGTGTAGATGACATTGAACTTATTGTGGA
>JBAJNP010009897.1:0-17304 GCA_036877545.1 Yasuhikotakia modesta | reverse complement strand
TACAAGACCTGGCTGCTTTATTCCTTTTTCAAAGTTGTGTGTGTGTGTACCTGCACACTGACAACACTTCCTCTGCGACTGCTGTTCTGACTCTCACACACTGTGATGTTACTGCTGCACAGAGCGTCAAATCCAAGAATTCCTCCAACACAGTCTCCGATCAGACACACCTGCACACACACACGTCACACTAACACACGCAATCCACATTATAAATGCTGCTTAAAAAACAAAGCACTGACCTGGCCCGAGAAAGCCGTCCCCTCCAGGGACTTGATAAAGTCACCGTAGACCTGATTGGCTCGAACTATGACCGTTGCCATGGCATCCTGGTACTGTGGTGCAGAGGTGGCCAATAGGGGCAGGGCAGCGAGCGGGATGTGATCCTGACTGTTGGACAGACAGCCCTCGTCATAGCTGTAGGGACTCAAACTGTGTCAAGGAGAGACAGCAGAGAGCATGCTGGGTAAATCTGACATGCTGAATTAGCACCTGAAACCAGATGTACAGTGTGTGTGTTTATGCTGACTTTGACACCAGATTGAATGCCTCTGCACACACGGCTGGACACGGCACCAGGCGGATGACAATGCGGCCCAGAGCGGCTGGATAGTGAACCCGCATCACTGCATCAAATGCACCGTTGAGGGTGTTGACGTCACATTGTTTGCTGTTCTGGTCTCCTCCACCCGTGTCCAGGATGTTTCCCCCATGCAGCACCAGGACGAGTACGTGAATTTTGGAGGCTTGTAAGCCCAGCTGAGAAGAGCCGTCCTGAAGACATGTGAAGATGTTTCAAATGCAGCAAATGCATGTTTTAATGTTGGCCTGATGAATGTTTGCTTCATTAACAAAAGCACAAAACAATGCCCGGATCTCTGCCACTGCTGCGGAGCATCAATACAGCATTATGAGACCTAAGTATCGTACCTCACTGAGTCGCTCATCACTCGCACTTCCAGAAAACTCCACAGATTCTTGACACAGGTCACCTGGAACAAAAATAAGATGTATAATTCATGCACATGCAGAATGTTCTAGATATTTAATGAGTACAATACCGTTAACATCTGAAAGACCAGCAGAACCAGCCCAGAATGTAAATACTGCTCTTTAATTCTTTTGCTAAATATTTAACAAAAATGTTTGGTTTCCTTTACGACCAATCTAAAATCTGATGAATACCAAAAATAACTCTTTTCAGAGGAAAAAGCTTGTATGTTATAAAACCAGCACCAGAAAAATGACGTGCATCAGTCGCTCTGGTGGCCAATAACACCCACTGCAATCCTGCAGCGTGCTGGATGCAAATAATGCCTCGCATACCCTGTGCTTCTTCTGCTGTCTCGATTTGATCCATCAGATCGTTGGAGCTCCACTTGGTGATCTCCTTAGCAAACATTTCATCGTTGTCAGAAAAGTCCTCTGTGGAACGAGGAAACGGCTCTTAAGAAATAACAGATGATGGAAACTGAGAATCAAAACACCTCAAAGATCTGAGCTGAGCGTTACCGTGAGCATCAAAGAACTCGTCATCAGTGCTGTCCTCCGAGTCTCTGGCGATGCTCTGCATGCGCCACTCTGAAATACTGTGTTGTGACGGACTTCCTGTTCATGTTTGATAAAGTTACAGAAATGAGAAGCAACATTAAAGTTAGATCAAAGCCGCTGAAAGAAACGTGTTACCTGTACAGACCGCATCACCGACACATCAAACAGTGAAACTCACCACCTCTCCTGGAGGAGCGCGAGGACCTGGAGGAGGTGGACCACTGTTTGGTCAGCTCTCCTCGTGTCTGCAGAGTATCTGTGGTGCTTTTAGCTGTGCTGTCTGTGTGAAAACAGCTGATGGTCTCTTTGGTCTCCAGCTCTTTCTCAGGGCTGGTGATGACGGTGCCGTTGTTCTCGCCGGCCTCTTCGCCACAGCTGTACTTCTGCGCCAGGGCCAGCTGTGTTTCCCGCTCCAGCTGCCGGATGTCCTCCATGGTGAGACCGTACCATTCATCCTGCCAGCACCAGGCCTGCCGATGGGCACGGACCATCACCTTCCTCAGACCTGAAGAAGAAAAACACTGTGAGCTTCATTTTACAGCAACACAAGCAGGAGCCAGTTAATCTTCACTTTTCATAAGCTAAACTGTGATACTGTGACACTGTGATACTCACCCACATCATGAATGAAGCGCTCGATCTTGGACTGCATTCCCCAGTAACGAAACTCCACTTTACACAACTTGTAAGCACACATGACGGGCGTATTTCCCACACTGCTGCTGATTTCCTGTATCCAGTGGTCAGTAAGGGGCCCCCGCTGGGTCTTCACTGACTTGTAGAGTTTAGGGTCTTCCTCAGCGAGGTACTCATGAGGAGCGATGAAGTCTGTCACGATGTCGATGGGATCTGTGGAAGACATTTGCTCTCATCTGTGATTACAGGTTTGAGGGAACAGGACAAATGAATGACAAATACATTTATCACAAGGGCTCCTTGATAATTCTAGAAGTAATAACAAGTCTTGATTTTTCCAGTGCAGTAACATGAGTTATCTCTTACGCTTCATGAAAACTTTTTTTCTAAAGATTAAAAACCTAGAAGCGTCCTTGAATAAAAACACACATTTCCCCACAGCAGATGTAATGTCAGCACACAGCCTGTAGGTGTCTCTGCTGTGTGGGACACAGTTTCAGGCTGGATCACTGCTTGTTTCTGTGTCACAGCACACAGTCAACACTTCAATATCACTGACTGCAAATATTGCCTCATGCAGCGGTGCAGGGCTGCAACTGACCTACATCTCGCTGTCGTTTCTCAGCAGAGGACAGGCTGAAGACGTCGCTGTTGGTCCCTGCGTCCGCTTTGTAATACGTCTCAATGTCGATGGAAAACTTCTCCACGAAAGGACACGTGTAGCTGCAAGATATGCGTGGAGAGATTAATGTGATGACGTCTCATAAATAAATAAGAGTTACTTTCATGTTTTTGGTATTTTGAATTACATGCATCAATGAATCTACTGCAATACAATTTCATTTAACAAGAGAGAAGCAAAAGTTATGAAGAGAGAGAGAGAGACAGACAGACAGACAGACAGACAGGCCCACCGTGTGCGGGTGTATGGGTAGGCATTCCAGGACTCCTCCTCTACACGAAGGGCAGCTTTGGGTAAGATGGAACGGAACCAGCTGGGGATGTGCTGGCCGATGTGATACACCTTATGAGTGTACTGACCCGAACCGCCTGGCCCGTCATTGTAGGGTCTGTTCTCCATAATCTCCACCCCACTGCCCTCGCCCTCACTCTCCTCACGGCTCTTCTTCTGCAGGGCAAAGGTTATGGGTCATATACCTTCATGTTTTCATAAAACTGTTAGACGTGTAAAACAGCTGTTTGGCTGTCAGTGGGCGATACAATCATGGATCAGAGATGAGCTGCAGCTAGAGATGACAGGAAGCACTGACAGACAGACAGACGAATGACAGACAGGCGGCAGAGACCGTGTGCGCTGGACTGATGCATCTGCTTTAGCTCGTCTTCTCAGTGTAAAACCATCAGCATTTCATTATACTGACAGATGACACATCAGCACCCACCACAATCAATGAATTACACACACACCACTTGTTTTTATTACAACCCTAAAAGGAACTTCCAAAAAGATTGTGTTGCCTTCCAGTTTAAGATTTGCTGTTAAAGTATTTGGCTATTACGCAGAGTCTGTGTTTGGCTGTACTCTTAATTTAGTGTCTGTGGATGGAGGCAAACGCTGCCCTATATGGAGATTGAAGAGGCCATGTGAGAGGTTTAACCTCGGCTCGATGCACCTTCACTGCCCATCTGTGGATAACACAAATCACAGGAGTGCAGTTGCCCAGGCAACAGGCTTGCATCATCATGACCTCTTCCTCCGTCTCCCCCCTCATGTCGCAAAAAAATGAATGTGGCGAGTGCCATGCGCTGCTGATGTCACGGTAACCATAACAACCACAGCTCAGCTGTGACGCTGCAGCGAGGGGGGCTCACCGGAGACAAAACATGCGATACAGGCGGACGGGTTCATCACCCGTGACATCAGCAGCGCATGGCACTCGCCACGTTCATTTTTTTTGCTGGCAAAAAAATGTTGTGGTGGCGAAACATCAACAGAACTTTGAGAAATCTCTTCTGTCATAGCGTGTTTGTCACAAACCTGTTATCAGCCTGAACGTTTAAACGTTTAACTGAAGAGGTAGAATTGCTAACAGCTATTTACTTACGGCTCACAGGAAGTTCTGGGAATGCAAACAAAGTCACTGAATCAGACATTTAATGTTTTTTATCAAACTATTTAGGTTCCCTCACATACACAGAACACTGCAACTTCATGACCAAAAAACAAACATATTAAAATCACCACACTGTCAAAGATACATCACCCCACACAAGTCTGTGTTAATCAATTACCTAAAGCTCTCCAGTATTGATAACACTCAACATCACACACTCTGAACACACAGCTGCACTGAACACCTGCTGTGGGTCGTGTAACATGGACATCAGCACCGGCGGCTTTAATGCCGCAGGGTTGTTCTGACGACGGGCCAGCGAGCAAAACCGTGAGCGCCATCTCTGCGATGACACGCCAACAGATGGTGCTTACAAACAACAGCCTCAGAATAAAGGTGCAAAAACCTCAACCAACAAAAATTGATTTTAACGAATGCAGCGACATGCACACTCTCTTCAGATGCAGGATTAGCAAGCTGACATGTTGCTTTACTGCAACGTCTGACCATCAGTCGTACAGATGCTGCTTCCCACACTATCAGAAATACTCTAATTAAACTCTCATTCCCAGAAAACTTTGAGCCTTTTGTGCAAGTCCACATCATTTAGGCCAGACTCTGATGCCCACTGACTTGACACAAGTGTTGAAATTTAGCACCCCTGGTGCCATTGGACAGAAACATCCAATAATGTGTCCTACTCCACTGACACCAGTGCTGAAAGACAGCCGTGTTGACAGAGTGATAATTAACCTTCTATCAGTTCATGTGGGTGGAAACCTTTCGGCTGAAATGTCTTCAGACTTGTGGATGTAACCTGATCATGAGTCTGAGAATCTCTCAACATGCTGCAGTTCTTTAAACCTGCACAAACAAACACACCAGCTCTGGCCCAAAAGCTTGCGAGTTCCCTACATAGACAGCTACCTTCTAAGGTCACATCCCTACACAATGACTGCCATGAAATGCTACATGCAGACAGCAATTTATATACATCATGTCTGTTATTCTATATTTTTGTTTTATTAAATATTATTAATGAATTCTGGTTACCTGTATGTTAACACACAAGCGTCAGGAGTTTCCTGTGCCAGCAGCACCTGAAACTTCTGCAACATCGTTTCAAAGGGGCAGATTTATGCAAATATTCAGTGTGTGTGAACTGTTGTGCTAGCAGAAACAGTGGCAGACTAACTGACGTATGAGATCGGCCCCAGTCATCAACTTTCCTCCATGAAATGCACATGCAGAGCTTGATGAAATGTTTTCATTTAATGATAAATTGTCAAATTAATGACAAATGTCAATCCTAATCCTGCAAACTGATTGGTTGACAGACAGGTTGTAGGACTGGTTCACCCACAGAGAAGAACCACAGACCTGAATCATGTAGAGCTGAGCGATGCGGTACTCCTCCACGCTCATGGGCATGGGGATGCGGTATTCTTTGATCAGCATTTTGAGCTGCGCTGCTGCTGCTAGCGCTCAGCTGCGTCGGGCGGCCCTTAGCTCCAGTGCATCAGAGAGGACGGGACTGGCTCATTTCTCAAACCTGGAGAGAAACAGACAAACATATCAGAACATAAACATCCATTAAAAGAAGCCTGAAGAAATACAGCGGTGCATGATGGGAAAGATGGCATGCAGTGACAGAAGCAATGCGTCATTTTTATTGTACAGCTCTAGGTTACTTACATGTGATATTTTGATATGTAAACAGCACTGTAACCATTTATAGTAACAAAGTTACTGCAGTTTAGTTATTTATGGTTGCCAAGCCTCCAACTTCATATAGAAACCAACTGACCACCTGCTGCTGAGTCACATGACCACCTGGGAGTCACATGACACAGGGCGTAAGTTCTTAAGAGTTGTGATGACACGTCTGTGATGTCACTGATGGTTAACTACAGCCACAAATGTACTGACACGTGAACATGAAACACTATCACACGCTGCATGCAGAGCAAACGCAGTAAAGCTGTTCATTCTGTGGAGGTAAAACGAACCAATTCTCAGCAAACACTACAGATGATTAACTGACACTAAAACCTGTTTTTTTGGATACCACAGTCTCTTACATCCATCAGATGGTCTGTTTGTTTCTGCTACAGCCTGTGGTCTCACCGCAGTCAGAGCAAAATCTCCCAGAGCAAAATCTCTCACTGCTGTCTGTGTCCAAACACACAAAACACCAGAGAACATAGTACAGTACAAAAGCTCAAAAACAGACTGAGGCACACAAAGGGATTAGAATATTGATCAGCATGTTAGTTAGCATACAGCGTTTTATTAAAAAATAATATAATAATATCTTGTTTTTGTCACGTGTCTGTGCTGTAATACAGCAGAACATAATGACAAGCAAAACCTGTTGAGTTCTGTTCCAGATGCTCGTTTCCTGTGACTCTGTGTTATTTTACACCCTTAAAGATCTCAGTCCAGACACGCTGACATCATTTTTAACCATTTAATGCTTGAAACTAAGAAACTGTTTTTTCCCCACCCAGTCCTCCATCTTAACATGTGCAGGTGTGTTTCAGTGGCGTTCAGCTGAGAAATAAGAGCATTTGAGAAAAGAAAATGACTGTATCTCAGTGGTGACATCACCATCAACACATCACAGATAAAGGTGAAAATTCTGCAGGATGTACAAACATTCCTTCAGAGACTCAATCAAACAATCAATGCACTCCTGAAACACTCATTTATCAGCACTTTAACATTTAAAGAACACGTCTGAGACATTTACCTGTTAGACGGCACATAACACACTATCTGTCCAAAAGATCCAATCAAACGACAGAAAACAGTCTGTCCATGTTTCATTCCCAAACAGAAGCATTCTAGCATCATCTGCTGGCTATTATCTCCTGAAACGACACGGAATGAAGATGTCATCAAACGCCACCGGTCAAATCATCTATGAAAGAAGGAAAAACGTCTCTTTCTCGTTCCCTCTCTCAACCTTTTTCTTTTGCTGGTTCCTCTGTATCCATCTCTTTTGGGGCTATAAATCTCTGTTTCCATGGAAATGCAAAAGGCTGTAACGGGATTGGCTGGGATGTGTGATGAAAGCGGCAGAAGGACGGCCCACTGACGGCTGTGCTGGCGCACGACCCGCCCACTCCTGTGTGTTTGCTCATCCCGACTGGCTGATTAGATACAGTTCAACACAGGCCTGTTAGCCAGCAGCTCAAACATCTAAACTGAATTGAACTGGGAACATAACTGGGAACATAACTGGGAACATAACTGGGAACATAACTCTTCAGTAAATCACCAGTAAATACACACGACTGAATATGGCAGAAGGCGTTTGACACTTAACATTTTAAAGAGCTAAAACACAAATCTCAAATACAAACTGCAGCTCTAATGCTGTATTTGTTAATATATGGTGAGTTTGAATAACTACATATGATGAAAAAATAAATTCACATCACGACAATCCATGTTCACTTGATATTAATAATAATAAAGAAACTGAAAATGCCAACAGGTGTGTCACCGTTATGAAACTCACGCCTGCATTTGTGTTTTCACCATATATCTTCATGCAACCTGCATCTTAACTGAGCAATCCTGTGTGCAATCTCTCTTACTCAACCCTCTCACGAGTCGTAAGAGAAGAACAGATTATAAAACTAATGTCTTTACAAAACCTGACAGCCAAATAAAAAGGGATGAAAATCATCTTGAGATCATATTCATCATGCAGCTTAATCTGATATCCCACAAAACCACAGGAAACGCATCATGAATTCTAAACATTGCTCTGGCGTTTCAGTTCAGTTCAGTGTGGGCGTCGCCATTAACCAAACCAAGAGTGGGCGTGGCCTCCCAGCGCCATTACTGTCTGGACTCCAAACACAGACCGAAAATATGCAGATGTTGCTGCATTTTGTTTTGACACAAGCCTCTGTATTCCATCAAGCCCAAACCATCTGCTACCAAGATGAAGCATCTAGTAAGAGCAGCTGGCCATTTCCTGATTGTTTTCATTAATAACAACGTTCTGCTCTGTGGAGAGAAGCTACAGGCCACACACAGACTGAAGTGCTGATGTCACAAACCCCACTGAGACAGCAGAAACTAACACAGATGTTCTCAGGCAGGTACGATTTTAATATCTAGAACAGAGATGTTCCTCCTCTTGTTGACTGCAGGAATCGGCTGTTCTAGATTCATCATGCTGATTAAAAACAGAAGGATAAAGACATCAATGGAGATGGCATGGGATTCGTAACTTTCTGTAAGTTCCATAAAACATCAGCTCTGAGCATATGCCCACACAGTTCTCATGCCCACACCAACACACGTCCTGCTACAGTTCAGTTACAGCCAAGTACACGGGTATATTTGGAAGTGAGGTTAGAACAATCGCCAAGAAAAATCCAGCAGGAAACAGAAACGCTTGGGCAGATCAGGGATTGGACGACTCTCCACAACATCAACACTGCAGGAGATGCTGAACAAGCTTCATTAAACATGCAGCAGATACACACACACTTCATTTATTAATGCTCTCACCTGACAGATACTGTAAACAGTGTCTGGAGAACGTCTGTTAGGTTCTCTCTGCTGTACTGCTGTTACACTGTTCCTGTTCCTGTAACATTTAAACAATGCGCTTGTGTTGTAAGTTATGGAAATATGTCTTGAAACTGGGACTTTTAGGAGACCGGAACTAAAACGAATGATTTAAACTAATGACTAACCGGGTGGGAAGTGATATATAAGACACATGGAAAACATATTGACTATTTGAAACAATACAGGTATTCTTTATCACTTGATTAAAGGAGGGAAATAAAATGATTTTATTAGCAATTTACCAAAATATTAACAATATTTGATACTGTGATGAAAAATGAATCTTCAGGCCGAGGTAAACATGTTCTGCTCCAGTGTTCTGGTCATTGGCACATTCACCCACTTGCCTTGTTTGGAGGGAAGAGATTTCAGTCTTTACTATGTGGCTATAAATAACAAGGTGAAAATGTGTGTGTCACCCTGTTGTTTCCTCTCCTCCAGTGTGACAGTGTGAAGTTACATCACCATGACACTGAACACACTCCTGTCAGACCTGCGAAACAGACTCATCACACACAAACCTAATTATTTAGGCTGGATAATTAGATGGAGAGAAGCGTGTTTTTATTGTGCTTCAACACCACAAGTATGTCATCTCACCGGCTACAGTGTAAAGGTGAAAGGTGTATCTTCACATATAACTCCAGCACTGAACTGCAGCCTAAGTCAACAAACACCACAGCAACACTGATCACGAGCCTCTGATAACAGACTGGTGCAGAACTGGGAGAACTGGTTGGGCAGTAACTCATGTAATGAGGCAGCACTCTCACCAGATTTTAAACCTAAACAACTAGATAAATATATATTTAATATTAAAAACTCCATGATGTTTCCAGGCCTTACAATCATTTTGACATGATATGTTGTGTTTTTCTGGCTGTTTGACTGTAAACGTCCTGTGTGTGTTATAACATTACACCATACATACTGTCACTGCAGAGGTTCACTAATCTTTACCCAGGTTACCTCTATGACAGGGTCACAAACGGGACACTGTCGCACAGGCTGAAACGTCTCATTAAAATCACTTTCAGAAGCTCTTGCGCGTGTCTGAGGGGTTGTTCGTCTTACCCTGCTGTGCTCAGCGGCTGCAGCTCACACTCATCCCGGCTCAGCTCGAGCTGTGTCCCGCTGCACGACACGAGCACCGCGGTTAAAGCCCGTGTACGTCCGCGTGTGACACGCACACGTCAAGAGGAAGTGACCGAAGCCGTGTCACCACACGCCGCATGACAGCAGCAGCTGATGCTGCTCTCACTCAGGTCATCTGCTGCAAGCAACACCTGCCCTGTGCTTTATTCCTCCCTCTCTGCCTTTATTCATTTTGCGTCTTTCCTCTGCTCTGAAGTCTCACGTCTCTGGACGCGCAGTGCTGCACTGTGGGGGTCTGTCGCTCTCTGGTGGTCTCGTGCTGTAACGCAGTTACGGGCTCAAAACATCAGCATGAGCAAATAATGAACTGTGTGCGTCTCCTTTATGGTCATTTAAAACATATCTTCAGGAGCGAGTCGTTTCAAAACAAAATGTAAATATGTATAAAACAATAAAATAATGCATAAACGACTATTCACTACACAGCGCGGAAATGAACCAGCAGTGCGGAGCGTGACAGGAAGTGAGCAGCTCCACTTCCGGTGCGTTTAAAGGCTCACATGGGCTCTTCCGTGAATGAGATAAAAGCGGCAACATGGCGGCGTGAAACTGTACAAACTCGCTCGGATGGAGGAGCGTTCATTTAAACAGCTCCAAACTTTCCTGCTTTTCCAGCTGTTGTGAATGGTGTCGTTTCATGACGTTTACAGGAAAACAGTACGGCGGAAAGATACAGTGAGCTGAAATGAACGCGGTATGTTACATCACTGAGCTGAAAAGATCTGGATCATTTGTTTGGTTTTGTTTACATGCTTTTGTTTCTGCTCTGATCCATAATATTCCACCCGAAACGCAGAAACTCTGTTGACGGATCTGACACAAAATGTCTTATATGTCACTGCAGTTTGAAGCCTCTCATGTGGGCGTGTTCTCATAGACGTATATGTTAATGACAGCATTAAGTCACGTGCTGTTTTAATTCCACGAATGATGGTAAATAATAATGACAGCGTTTTGCACACTTTCTGAATATAAATGAATGAACTATCAGACCTGCTGGTTTTGTTATTGGAGGTCTGCAGTGATTTGGCTGTGTGTGTGTTTACAGTGTCTGTGAAATATGTAAATCTGCTGTATTTTGTTTCACTGTATACTTGAAGTTTGCAAGAATGGCACAAAACCAGCTTTTGACCTGCCACTTGTCTTCAGAGATGCAGATGTGTTTGTTATACAGACGTCTGAGGGTCATTTGTAAATGTGTTGCAGGAGGTCTTATGTAATGGCCACTCGCCATTTCACCACCTGCTACAGCACAGCAAATCAAAGTCACCACATCATGAGTCCATCTCGGTCAAACTCCTCAAAAACAGCAAAACTTCACCATTGTTCTGCACACAGAAGTGCGGAGAATGTAAGTGTAAACTTCATGACTTCTGTCAGTCCTGTATTCACCAGAATGTCTCCCTAACGTCTCTGTGTAATAGCCAGGAGACCCAGTACTGTAAACGGGGAACTCGTCCTCCCCAAAATAGCAGTGAATGATGATCAGACGCATCAGCTACACTGTACAGCATCGTACATCCACTCCAGCAGTGATGTCACGCACCCCCACCAGAGGAAAAGAGCCCATCGCAAAATCAGAGTAAAGAGAAACACACAGAGAATGTACGATGTTTCGCCTGGTTATTGTTCACCTCATGTTGACCTTAACAGCAAATACTTACAATGTTTTGCTAAATATGTGTCCCCAAAACTCTGATTGCTGATGTTATTTTTCTCTGCAGTGTTCAGAGCAAGAGTCCCCAAAACCGAAAGGTTACAGATTATTATCCCATCAGAAGAAGTTCAAGAAAGAGCAAAAGTGAACTAAAGGTGAAGCAGGAATGATTGTTCTGAAAACAGTCGTGTTGTTGTGTTCATCTTCTAAAGAGCTGCTTCATTTCAACAGTATGAAGAGAAGAGAAACATAGACACGCTGATAACTGATGGGATTGAGAACGGAATGACGGTAACCTCAGATGAACTGAGTGAATGTTGACTGTGTTTAAATTGTTTCTCATCCATTGACATCATGGTTTTCTCAGGTCAGGCACATTGATGGAAAGGGTCGAGGGGTTTTTGCCACGCAGAGGTTTCAGAAAGGGCAGTATGTGGTGGAGTACCATGGGGATCTACTGCAGATTACTGATGCCAAAAAAAGGGAGGCTTTATACGCGCAAGATCCAACCGCTGGCTGCTACATGTATTACTTTCAGTATCTCAGCAAAACGTATTGGTAGGTTTAAACACCACAGCCCATTACGCCTGCAACTTAACATCAGCATGGCCTGTTGTTACGAGTGACACTGATTACATGGTTTTATTTTGACATTTATCCACAGACGTTAAATTCCCTTCATGTTTGTTAGCCGTGGCAACATTAAGTATGTTTTAGAATAACTTGCATTCATTTCGATTCTGCATCATCTTTCCCAACAGTGTGGACGCTACTAAAGAGTCGGATCGTTTGGGAAGGCTGATAAACCACAGTAAAAACGGCAACTGTCAGACCAAACTTCACGACATTAATGGAATACCTCACCTCATCCTTGTGGCCTCCAGAGAGATACAGGAAGGAGAGGAACTGCTTTATGACTACGGTGACCGAAGTAAAGCTTCGATAGAAGCTCATCCCTGGTTAAAACATTAATGTATTTACAGGACAAACACCTGCTTTCTTAACCAGACAGTTTTTAATGTAATTATTGCCTTAGTATACAGAGAATGTTACGGGATAGTAAGTATGTGGATGTCAAACACGTTAGATTGCGGTACATGTCCTACTTTTAAAATATTTATCCTGCTCAAACACAAGCTAGTTTTGGCACATTTCTTTTTGTATGTTTTATAAATTGGTAGATCAGTGCTTCCAAAGCATGCAGTTACAGTCCAACTTTCTGCATTTTTATAAGGTGTTTTCTTAAACTAAACTAATGGTAGTTAGAAGCTTAGCAATAATTATTTATAATGCCCAAACCTTTATGTTTGAAGCAGAAAGCAGTGAAGCTAAAAGGAGCAAAATTTTAAAAGGTTAAGAAAACTGGAAAACCAAACTTTGATATTGTTTGAGATGTTACTGTTGTAAAACACTGTGTTGTTACCTGAACAAAGCTGTATCTGTTTGACAAAACGTGTGATGACCAAAAGCTCAAACTGAGAACATTTCAATTTGAGATTGAAGATTAAATAAAGGATTTTATGCAATGATTGTCTTGTTGTTTCAGAATATCTTTTTTTAAACATGGTTATTTATTATTGATGTACTGTTTACATTGTATTAATACTAACAGAGGACCAAACCTGCAGAATTAAAAATACATTTTAGAGAAACAAAGGGTTAAATGAACATTGATCTTGATTGTGAGGATGACAGAGTTTCTCTGACAGCTGCAGTAAATACATGAAGCCTAATGACCTGAGATACAACATGATGAACTAAACGGATTTTATCAGCTACATTTGAAGACTAATAGTTCCTCACCGAGATTAAACTCATATATCTGGACAATTTATGGTATCAAATATTTCAAAACCCAACGAGAGGAGTTCATGCTTCCAAACGTTACATGTGATGTAAACGGTAGTTTTTTCCTCTGTCTTCATGTTTAATGCTGTAATAGTTTTCAACATTTCCAGTATCTTGCTGTAGAGATTTCCACATCCTTCCATCACTGACAACACGAGAGCGTCTGTAGCGTCTGTACTTCACTGCTTTTACAAACGCGGTACATGCAGCGATTGAAACGACGCTTCACCAGTAACTGCGTCATTATTATGACGTTACACGCGTGATTATTCGGTAGATCGTAAAACTGCTGCTGTGCTGCGAGCTGCCCACCGCAGCGCCTGCTTCAAATTGTCGTTTAAAAATGACCTTACACACACCGCTTCAGTGGCATTACACGAAGCGTCATGTTATGTAAAATCTCACAAATACATAGTTATTATCAATGCGCTGAAATGAAGATATTTCATTAGAAAGAATGTAAGTGAACGTGCATCTTGTCAAACAGCCGTCGCCGCTGTGACTGGAGAGGCGTCATCAGGACCCCGCAGAAGCAGCGGTGAAGGTGTGCAGAGAAACCCGTCCAGCGGCGTCTTCACGAGCTGGTGTAATAATGATCCAGCTGTTACTGAAAGGCACATTATACTGAGACTAAGGTGACGGGGTATGTATGAGTTTGAGCTTCTGGCGGCTCTATGAGAGACTGCATGTGTTTAACAGTCACCGCCTCTGAAACACTGACCGAGCGGCAGGAGATGCAGCAGCTCCACCACTGAATCTAATCTGTAGTTTTGGCCGCTTTGTATTGTGGGCATTGGTCGTAAGTTATGCACATGAAAATCACATTTCTTTTAGGAGCATGATGTGTGAAGTATGATGCAGGTTGTTGAACATCACATGCGCGAGGTGATGGTGCTTCTGATCTGTTAGAAACATTTTGTTTGGATTATGTAACCAACCAGATCATAATGTGCTAAAACTAACCACTGATGATAATACCTGGGCAAGTTTTATCTTTAATATTTGAATAATAACTAATAGAACACATTGTTTTGTTTGTATATCATTTAACAGTTAATGGAACAGAGTCTTACAGTCTAAATGATCTTATACAGATTCCTGTAATATGGCTGCTACTGAGAACGCAGAGTCAGGTTCACCAGAAAATAAAGTGGATCTCTTTGACCCAGATGCCAAGTACCCACTGAAGGTTCTGTACTGTGGAGGTAAGAACATCTGTTACATTTCATACATGACAGATACGTTCTGGATAAAGTCTGTACTGTATTACATACTTACACGTTTACAGTAATCTGTGTATGGGGAATATTATATATATCATTATTATATATTAATTTATATGAATGAATAATCCTGTGTTGTTTTCAGTGTGTTCTCTGCCAGTGGAGGTATGTACATGCCTGTCACACCTTAAACATGTTTGATGATGTTTTCTGTCTGTCTTGATATTCTGATAGAAAACAGTAAAGATACTCACTGAATAATGTTTCTGCATTGCTCTGCTAGTACTGCGAGTACATGCCTGAACCAGCCAAATGCAAACAGTGGCTTGAAAAGAACTTTCCTGACCTGTTTGCTAAACTGACTCTTGGTAAGTTTTTCACAACCCCTTCATAAAAATAAAACATCAGCTTATACTGGGACAGTTGCAAAGATACATGCAGTGAGGAGATACAGGGTGTCTTCAGAATCTGTGCTGTGATGTGCTGAAACTGACATCAGGGTTCTTGTGCAGGTACAGCACCCAAGAAGGAAACAGGAGGGGGTGGCACTGGTGAGACGCCTCCTGCAGGAGAGGAAGAGGAGAAGAAGAAACAGAAACGAGGTGACAGTCTAGATATCATTTATAAAATAGGTTTGTCAGACCCACAGCACGTGTGGTCCCAACACTCACCCAGCCTACCCAGGTTTGAGTCTAACCGGCAACATTTTTCCAGTCACATTAAAATTTGAGGATGTTGTCATTTTTCACTTCACAGGTGGAAGAGGTCAAATCAAACAGAAAAAGAAGACAGTTCCCCAGAAAGTTACGATAGCAAAAATCCCCAGAGCAAAAAAGAAATACGTCACAAGGGTGTGTGGCTTGGCCACTTTCGGTAAGACTGTGATGGAGGTTAAGAGCCTGTCTGAAGACGTTTGTGTTTCCCTCCTGTATGAATGTGTGTGTGGTCTTCATCAGACATAGATCTCAAAGAGGCTCAGAGGTTCTTTGCTCAGAAATTCTCCTGCGGTGCCTCAGTAACAGCAGAGGATGAGATCATCATTCAGGGAGACTTTACAGACGACATCATGGATGTTATTCAGGAGAAGTGGCCTGAGGTAAACGCTAACATGACCTATTCTAAAACCTTTGAATACTCTAGAAACAAGATGCAGTTGGTAGGAAACGTCTGTGGCTTGTGAAGTGATGAAATGTTGTGATTGGGCAGGTGGATGACGACAGCATCGATGATCTCGGAGAGGTCAAAAAGTGAAGCAGACACGACACAGCGAATCTGGCCAAATCTACACAACGACATAAACCCTTTTATATCGGTTTTATTTACTGTATAGAATTCAGTGGACTTGTTTCATCATCGAGGGTTTTTAGTTGCCAATAGCTTCTTTTTCTCTTGGTTGCCAAAATGTGACTCAAAACCTTCACACATGCAAATGATAGACTAATAAATTTCATTCTGTCTGCTTCATTCTGTCTGTTTGTTGTGTATTGATTCTTCTGTATTGCCTTTTCTAGAATCCTGGTCATTAATTGTTTGCATAATTGCAAAATCTTAGTAATTGCGTTTTGTGTTGCAATTTCAATGTAGTGAAGACATTTATTTACAATAATGATCTGATTCCACCAGCACAAATTTGTCCTCCGGGTTTTCCAAGGTCTTCACTTTTATTAAACACCCATGTACATATTTTAGTTAGTCTTTACAAACAACTTGACACGATTGCAGTTTTTAAAGCGCTTCATCAAACTCAAGATGTCAAGCGTGTCAGATGTTTAGAGGAGAATGTGTTACTGTGCCTGGATGCACTACATGTTTAATTACTATGTACATGATTTAGTCATTGGTGCTTTTCTGTTTTAGCATGTTATGTGTTATAAGACATGTTAGCGCAGTAAAGGCTGCAGACTGATGAAGACTCACCGGAACGCGGCGCTGGGGTTTTAATGAGACGAATGTAACGTTCGCTGCGGGCTCGAGTCTTTCCTCTTGGGCGGAACCGATCAGAACCCCGAGAACGTTTGTGGTTGGTTACAGCATGTCATTAACGAAAGCGAAGTGGCTGATAAACAGAAGAAACAATATTGTAAACGGACTTAAGTTCTAAGTACAGAGTACTTACTTTCTTACAACACGTGTAAGTAAAATCCGAGGATCTCAATAAAGGTATGAGCGAAGAGTCTCGTGTCTTACCTGTGCTGCAGGTGTTTGGTGAGACACCATCAGAACCGCTGTGGTCCAAACCCACAGCCCAGAAACGCCGCTGGATCACCTTCCCCGTCCACAGAAACCTCACGCATGAACTTCACATAGAAACGCGTGCAGAGCAAAACGCTTCCTGTCTAAAGCACAGCTGCTGTACATTATGGGTAATGTGTCCTGAAGTCAGTGACACTAACCGCAACTGAACTGAATCACAGCACATTATACATGGATAAAATAAATGATTTCATACAAGCGCAGTCAGATATTAACATTAAAGGTTTATTTTTGTGTGACAGCTCAGGCGTGTTACGTGTACAAACCAGCTCAGGCGTGTTGTGTGTAGAGCTCAGGCGTGTTACGTGTA
>JBAJNP010009896.1:0-17304 GCA_036877545.1 Yasuhikotakia modesta | reverse complement strand
CGTTTAAATCACCAACTTGCCTCTTTTCCCTGCATCACTTACTGCCCTCACACACACACTAAACAAACCTCTCATTCCGGAAGCTACATTTTCTCAGCCCGGGTGATCGCTGTGATTAATACTGAGACTCATAAGTGCTGTTGATGTTTCCTCATCTGTCTGCATGTGATGTTAGCCGCTGCTAACCGACCTGCTAACGAGCGACACAGATGTTGTGTTTTACCTCAGATTAAACCCGCCAGAGCGCGTCAGTCCTCACGCACCGCCGTCTTCCAGCTGCACAATGTCGGTAACGGAGAGAAACGGCCCGGTAAACGGCTGCTGGATCCGCTTCGCATCTGAGGTGCAGCAAAACGCATGCGCGCTCCCGCACTGAGCAGGGCGCTAACGCGCGTGCGCAACCGGATAACGGGAGCTGCTGCTGCGCTACGTGCGCGTGCTGCCATCTAGCGCTGTGAGTACAGACGTGCGTTTTGAGGATATTTGTGTAAAGGAATTACACCACAGTTACCTTCAGCGTGATTTCTGTGTTATTAGCCCCATACCAGCGTCCCGGTTTAACGGGAGACACTGCAGGCTGACAGAAACACCCCTGTAGTCGTACGGGTGGTAGAGTCTGCCCTGTGACGTCAGCAGCGGCAGGTGAGCGCTGGACGCCTAAATGTGAAATAATGTCATTTTATTTTCGCCACTTTATAGTTACTGAACTTCAGATCTGATGTTTGTATGACTGGAGCGTATAAATAGGCAACAGCTTCAACACAACATGCAGGACCCACATCATCCTCGCGCTGACCCCTGTCTGCAGAGGTCTGGGAGGAACGTGTCTTCATTAGGTGCACTGGAGCACTTCCTGTGTGTGACGAGTCATTTCCGGTCCTGTCCTTCACAGGTATGAACGTCAGGTGTCGTGATGCATGCAGAGGTCACGGTCTGTCCATCTCACCGCTGCCTGCTGGTCACATGATCAGGAAGACTGTGAAAGATGAAGAGGAAGAGGTTGTGGGTGCTGTACGTTTCCACCACAAGAGGGAGATGTGAGTTTGAGAAACATCACCTGTAAATAACGTGTATGTTAGTTGTCACCCAACCATCATACGTGTGTCACGGTTCTTCCACATTCATTCACATTACAAAAACTTCTTTAAGTGTTTGTAAATTACTTGACTGTAGTTATTCACTAACATGAGGTAAACTGTGAGCTGATGTGTTGAAACTTTACACACATGGTACTATCTTCACACTTCAACATTTATTGGATTTAAGGTAAAGTCATCAGATTTTCAGGCCAGTTTTAAATATTGTTGTGTTTGTTGTCGTGTTGATGGTAGTTGATCATTCAGGTGTTAAAAGACAAATTGTGTTTCATAGTTCTGATGCAAACTTATATGAGGAACTCTTTTGTGTCATTTAGTTACATAAGCCTTTGTGTGAACAAATGTTGGGTGTTATTTTATTCATAACTCACCACAGCTTTGCCTGACAGACTCTTTAAAGGCTGAGTGCAAAAATCTGGTTTTCTAAGCCTAATTTTTTGTACATTGTTTCAGGGAAGTTGTACATCTAAATAACTTCTAAATAGTGCTTGTCAGGCTCTCAGCGCTCCAGTATTTGTGCTGTTATTCCAGTACTTTTTATTGAAGTATCTGTAAACATTCTGACGGTGAAACAAGCAAGAGAATAACAGATCAGTCTGATGTCTCATGTCTCTCACAGGTGGAGTAAATGAGTGATAAACACATGTTTTAGGGACAAATGTCACAGTCTGGCCCAAAGGTGGTCTGTGCAGCCAGCCCGATCCCGAGCAGTTCCTTCACTTGTGCCAGGAGCCCAGAAACTGTCCCGTATCACACCCTGACTCACTACCTCACAGAAAAGAGGCTAGACCTGGAGGTGAGATAGATTTGAGACCTCAGACTGTTAGACCCAGTGTTATGTTTGTGTGTGAGTAATCATTGTGATGATTATTGTGATTGGTGAGCTGCTGGTAACTTTATTGTCCTTCTGTAGCTCTTCTGTGTTTTATTGTTTTCATGTCACACTCAGAGTGTCTGTCTGGACTGAAGTTAATTTTCTGTTTTTATAAGACAGATTGTGTTTGTACTGTATCACACTGATGAATAAGTGTTCAGCTCTGTACTGGTACAGAAATAATGGCTGTATGGAAACATTTTAACACCTGACTAAATCGTGACACCATGATGTATTGTTATTCTCATATTTTCTGCATTGTTGAGCTCGATATCATCTTTCAGGTCATGATAAATCCTCACTGACCGACTGATCCAGGGTCAGTTCTCTCTGCACAGCTGATTCAGAGTCAGCTGCCAGCACAGCAGTCCTTACATCCCACATATAGATTAGCTGCTGAAAGGCAACTCATTCGTCTCTATAATGTAATAGAATTAACAGTGTTAGAAGCTCATGCAGAGAGAAGACACCTCACTGCTGTAGGTTCTGCAACTTCTGTTCATCACATTCATTCCATCCAGGAATCCTCATATTAGATGGAAGTTAATTCACTCGATATCTTCTGCTTTGGTCTCTAGATATGTCTGGAGTCATTTATTCAGTGTAGCTCAGGGTATTTTTGGCATATTAAGTGTAGCAACACTAGAAGTAAATCTAGCCTTAGCAAACACTGAGTGTGTATTAGAGCACAGACTACAGGTCTTGGTTGTTCTGTCCTGGAACAGAGATTATGACACATGAGGCTAAATTAATCACATATTACAGTCCTGTCCACATGAGGTATGAGGCCATGGTGAAACCATATTTATAGTTCATTTCCTTGGATCCATTTAGCAGATACATTTATCTAAAATGACATGCAAATGAGGTAAAACACAAATAATTGATCATGTACGAGTCAGAAGAACATACTGTAAGCAATGCTGCCACTAAAATGTTATATTGTGCTGTATTGCTCTTTATTTTTTAAATGATATTCTTTTAACTGCCATGTAAATCATGGTATGTGATTTTTTTCATCTTTTATATAATATTCACTCTTTGAATTGCAGATTATCAAGCTCACGCTTGTTCCCAAGACAATGAACATCAGACTGAACAGAACAAGCTGTCAGTTCTGCAGGAAGAAGAACAAATTACGCCTACCAGAGCAGCATTATACAATATGAGAACAGAGTGCATTGTGGGTAAGGTGACACTGTCATTTTTCTGCAGGAAAGAGACTTGTGGCTGAGTAGATATCAAATTATATTCAATACAAAACTCCCACAGTGCTAATGCGTTATAACTGTAAACTAATGGAAATAACTGAAAATAATTCATGGTTCCACTTGTAACATGACCACATACAAAAGTAAATACATTAAATATGGATTTGAGTTTTAATAGTTTCACCTGTAGAGACCACAGCTATGGAAACAGTTGTGTGAACACATGTATGATCTGTCAGACGCTGTTGCTGTGGTAACTGTTGTTATTCAGCACACAATGCATCACAGTTTTGTAGTTTTAAATGACAGTTTTCATGCATTCAGCGTTAGGGTGTTTAACTGCTGTTGTAGAGGGAGGTTCTGCGGCCTCACAGAATGCTACTCTGGTCTTATCATGTCACAGCAGTAAATGTGCTTCAGAGAAAACAAGAAACTTTTAAGAATTGTTTTCAGTGTGATTTTTTTTTATGCTTTTCTGAGCTGAACTTCAGTGGAGACACAAACAAGCTGTTGTATAACATCTTTGTACTGATCCAGCCAGTCTCAGATGATGAGGTCTGTCTCATATTTTTTTGTATTCTGTCTCAGTTTGAGCTCAACCCCTGCGTCTCGTCTCAGACATTAGCGTGGTGAAGATCTTACACTCGTTTTTCTCTGAATGCTCTGTTTATCTGGACTGCATGGCCAGTTCCAGCCGTCTGCCTACAGAATGTTAATGTTATCTTATCTCCCTGCAGAATACAGTATATATAACCATATGGCACGACATACTCCACATCATCGCACAGATTTGTTAGGTTAGGGGGGTCTGTGAATTGTTTATTAGTTATTAGTATTAGTTTAGTCCATATACCAAAAATACTGAATTCATAAAATATTTCTCATTTGAATAATTTTTCTTTGATTTGTACTCCTGACACAAAGAGTTTTTTTTGGTCTAATATAAGGCTAAGGTCAGTAAGAAGTTGAGGAAAGGCTGAACAGAGGGATGAGGTGAGCTCCAGTGAGTGTGTCTGCACTCCTGCCAACATGCAAACATCTGAAGTTAGCAGTGGAGCATCATTTACTGTGTCACTCTGGGAGCCTGCATATTACATGGAGTAATAGTCTCCAGTAAACAGGTTTAGAGCTCTGTGTTACATAAAGGAGCAGAATCGTGCATAGCCTCGTTCTTCTCATCCTCCGCTCAACATGATGGTGAGCTGAGGAGTCAAATGTCAATGTTAGCAGCCTCTGTTCTTTACAGGTGATGTTTGTAGAATAGAAGGTTGACACTGGGTTACTGTGTGTGTGTCTGTCTCAAGATAATGATATATAGTTTATTTTCTTAGGACTGAGGAAGAAAACTTTGGATTCATTTTGAGATTCGTGAAAGCCACCATCATCTTCATCAGTGTACTGCTGTCTGTCAGCTGCTGTCTGAACACATCTGCCTGTGACCCATAAGATCTGAGGGGAACAGCTTCCTGTGGGACTGAACTGAGACACTGAGTTCAGGTAACCAGATGTCATCAGAAATCAGAACTCATCCGGTTTCATGTTTACCACCCTGGTTTTATTGTGCACAAGATGTTAAAAGTTAAAGATGTTTGATTAAACTTTAATCAAAATATAATTTACACCAGAGTTATCATTTTCTGTGCTGTCACCCAGACCTCGCAGTTAATCTTATAGTTAATCCAGCCTTGATTTAGGCTGTTTTTGGCTATTTTTAAAGTCTTTCAAAAATCTTGCCAGCAGGAAGATTTTTCTCGTGTTGTTGATCATCTCATGAAGTTCAGCTTTCACATCACTTGCGTGTTGCGTGTGTTACACCAGACAGAGGACAGTCACATTTTGAGCATGTTTTAATGTAAAGTTAAAAGGTTTTGCACCTAACAATCACGTGATGAGAGATGTGATGCAGGAGATGTGATGAGATTCAGAACATGATCTGAAACACCTGCAGCATTATTGGTTCAGTCTACAACATCTGACCTTCAGTGCTTAATGAATGTTAAGGTAGCTGTTAACACAACACGATTCAATGATGCTGAACACAGACTGATACCAGCAGCACATCACAGCCGCACTCACACACACAAATACACACACCACCTACTGTGACATTTTATATGTATATAACCAATGGTGATGTGTTTTTCTTGGTTTCAGGCATACGTGTATATAAACTACATAAGATGTCCTCAGATTTATAAAGACATTAAGGTTTAGAGGCATTTGAAGTATTCAGTAGGTTTATATATATTTTAAATGTCAGCCTTTGGCACAGCTGGTGGTCTTGTGTTGTATGGGTGCGTTCACACATGTCCATGCGCGAATGAAAGCATTGACCTCATCTGTAGGTGACGGATCTCCTCGCAGCCCGTCACGTGCCTCCGGTGGAAACCAGCGACTACAAACTTCCCGTGATCCAGAAGCAGGAACGATGCGGTGAGAGGAGCCCAGACGGCATGTGCGTGAGTGATGCTCGCGGGACCGCAGGCTGCATGCATGCATGGGTCTGATGTTTCCAGCGTCGTTGCAGTGCGGCGGTCAGGAGTCTGATGAGAACAGATATCTGGGACGGTGAAGACCGGGGCTGCTGGCGCGCTGTGCTGCTTTATTCTGCATCCGCGCATCTGATCTGTCTGTCGGTGGCGCATTACATGCGAAGGTCCGACCCGCTCCAGCGCAGCTCATCCGTCAGTCCATGACCGCGATCCGCATCAGACCACATTAAAAACCAGAAGATGACCAGCAACGATCAGAACCGGCATCAGAACCAGACCGTGACGGTCTCCAAGAAACGCATCATTGCGCAGATGTTTAAGGTGCGCAAGAGGAGAGAGATGCTGCTGGCGCAGGTGTGTTTGGTCTGCAGTGTGCTGTCCGTGGCGTGGGCCATGTCAACCCTCCTCACCAGAACAGGTGAGTACCAGCAGAACCGGCTTAAATGGTGATATTTTCATCTGTAAGAAACATCATCGGCATCAGTGATGGTGAATCGGGCGATTACCGGCTGTAATGAGAGGTCGGACTTTGCAGCTGATGTAGATACAAACCAGACACAATCAAACATCTGACCAGATACAAATGTTCATCAGTGCAACACACACAGTATTCATCTGTAACCAATAATCTTTATAATTATCACAAATATCACAATATGACCCTTCATTATTATTTCATGCTATAATTAAACTGTGTGTTAGTTGTTGTAAAGCTTTGACAACAGCAGAGAATGTATTTGCTGGTCTGATCAGCTTGAGGGGAAAATGAATGAAACTCTCTTTACTCTGACCTTTCTCATGGTACAATTAAAGCTTAAGAACATAAAGTCTGTTTCTTTCTTATCAAAACCATTTCGCTCCATCACAGACTGCAGCCCAATTAAAGTTTTTAAGATTTCAAGTGTGAGATTTTAAACTGTGGAGGTAGCAGCTTTCCAACACCCACATGTAATGTCAGATAATATCTGATTTCACACAGTGTGGCGTGTTGTTTGCTCTTTTTTTAGTCAGACGAGTGTTTGAGGCAGAATCTGTGGGAGTGTAAGAATCGCCTTCTGTTATTTACAGTTTTGTTCTGAGTGGACAAATAAACTCAAAGGCTTTCCACTGATATCTGTGGGGAAATGGGATCAGAGCTTGTGTTGGTCTGTGAACAGATGATCTGAGTTTAGATCTGTTTATTTAATTGACACTCTGAGCAGGTATTCACCTGTACAGCACATCAAATCATTCACTTACTGTAAGTCACAGTGAATGTTCTGCTTTAGTGACTTTATTCAGCTGAGAAATAAACATTCAGTGAGACATCTTGTGCTGTCATTTCATTTAACACTGACCAATAGGATTCAGCCGCACTGTCAGACTGTAATGTTGAATGAATTCATGCTTAATTCAGTGATGTGCTTGTGTTGTAGGTCATGGCATGATTGTGGAGGAGCGGGAGGAGTCACATGACCACTGGGGGCGTCGTCTGATGTCTTCTGCATCTGACAATGAGACCGAAGAGAAAAACTGCACCGCACCAGGTGACAATATAAACCATGTCCCAAACCTGATAATTGTTCCCTTCACAGACAGCATACAGGGGTAGGATGTCTGAATTCACTAACATTTGAGTTTATAGGCCAATAGGAGAGATGTTATGGTGCCGTGGAGACTTGCCTGAATCCAATTACCTCAGGAACTCCTTCAACACAAATACTGTGTTGTTGACAGCTGAGCAGTAACATAGTCAGGCTGATAGCATGTAGAAGTCACCTGTGCATTCAGGTGACATCACCGGTGGACCACAAAGAGCTGATGAAAGTGTTCTGAGGTTCTCAGCTCTCTGTCTGAACTCCAGTGAGGTTTAAAACAACTTCTGACGGGACTGTTTACATGAGGGAAGTTTAATCAGCTTTAGTCTGGAGAGAACGCTCAGATAACGTTCCCCTCTCTCTGTGCTGGACTCGCACTTGTGATTCTGACTGCGCTTGTTCTCATTCAATTCTCTGGAACCCAAATTAAGAATCTAATTTTAGCCCTGCATGTTCTGTTTGTGTTTTACAGTTTTAAACCTCAGTAAGATGAATATTTAAAATGGAAAAGATGTTTGAAGGTTGTCTCTTTATAATTCTCAAGCTCTTTCAGAAATGTTCAATGATTGTGTGTGCTTTGCATTTTAAAAGAACTGTAACGTAACATAATTTAAACACATGCATTATAATTCACAAACACACAACAGAATCATTTTATGATACACTTATGTGCCTAATATTATAGGTTAGTTATATTAATCTCAGACTTTAGTTTCATGTGAACATCTGTGTTGTGCTTTTCTGGCGTAAATGTGATTCTGGGATGTTGCGAGTTGCTGCCAGGCCATTGCTAAGGTGTTCTGAATGATTTAAGTATGTTGCTATGCAGTTGCTAGGGTGTTCTTCACAAGGTTGCAAAATAAAAACTGAATAACCCAGAAGAACACCTCAAGCAATAACAGGAACACAGTTGTGGTGTAATTTTCATCTGAGAATGTAAAGATGTAGTTATAGTGGTTTATACTGCACTGCATCAGTTTAAACAAAACTCACGAAAGCAAAGCTGGAGAAGATAAATGAGCCTTCTGAGTAAAACGTACAGTAAAACAGTCAGCATAAAAGTGTGTGTGTGTGTATATGAGTGTTTCCTGAGGTGGTTGTGAGTCAGTGTCTGATAATTTGAGTCTGTTCAATGTTTGTGTCCTCTAACTCCTGCTGATCAGATGTCCTGCACTGATACACACACACACACACATACAGGTTTATATATACACGGGTTTATATATACATAGGTTTTTAATTGTTTTAAAAACAATTAACTAGTTCTGATGTAGTTTAGCAGATGTGTTTAACATCCTTTTGGCTTAAATCTTCTTTGATTCTTTGTGTGCATCACACACACATATTTTGTAAGGTGTGTGTGTGTGATAAGGCAGATGTTGTCGGGGGAAACAGGGCAGAACAAAATGTGTTGTTACGCTTGTATGGTTGAGAGAGAACTGCTTGGGTCTGTCTCAACCCAGAAACCTGAGGTGAGTGAGGTCCAAACTAAACTAACTAAACATTCAGCTCACATTTCTGTTTAACTAATATCATTTTATTCTAATGGTCATTTGTAACCTTGGGTTAACTGGTTACACTGGTCATGGTCAGTAACTAATCCAGGCCAGTCTGGTTTAGAACGTTCTACTCTACATTTAACCCAGGGTGAGTGTTTTTACATTTGCATATTTAAACGTTCAAGGTCATTGTATGACCTGTAGATCAGTTCATCTACTGCTCCTCTACAGAAGAACGTTAAAACAACCACACTGCAATGTTTCTGTAACATCTCCTGTCTGACAGTGTTGCTGCATTTCTCTACAGATTTCCTGCAGATGATCTCTGAATGATCTCTGATGATCGCTGAAGCGTGTCGGCCGGAGACACAATGTTGTTGTTGAGGAGCACAATGTCTGTCTGTCTGTCCACACTGACCTGTTGTGAGCGAATGACGTGTGTTAATGGTGTGATGAGAACAGCTGAGTCTGTCTCAGAGGAACATCTGACCTCTGCTCACACAACATGTCCAACATTCCCCAGAACTCCTCAGAATCTCCTGAAAGCAACGAGGAAATGGGAAGATGTGTGTGGAAATGTTTTGGTGGGAGTGTTTAATACACAACACCACTGTTGCGTTAAGGGTGAAGTTGTCATTGTTTCAGTGTTCAGATTCTTTCTCTCCAGCCCTCCATACAGAGACAGCAGCTTTAAGAGCCGGTTGTTTGTGTAAATACTGAGACTGTGGGAAACAGACCTTCAGTTTCCATGTGTTGCTCTGGTTTTGCATTTATGTTGCTTTGCATTATTTTCACAGCTGATGGATAAGTGTTGTTAGCAGATGTGTAATATTAATATTTTATCCTCCAGACGTCCTGCTAAACTCAGCAGCGTGGAGTCCTCACACATCCGCGTTTGTTTGCTGAATCTGATGCTGCAAACAGAGTTCCTGTCTTTCTCCTTCACCTGTCCGGCTTTCATCTACATGATTCTGTTTTTAGAGAAGTGGCTGTTGACTCGTGTTTTAGTGACACAGGGTTGAGTTTAATCCAGTCCTGCTGTGCTGAGTGACTATGATGCGGCTGTGTAGCGCAGGCAGTATATATGATGTGTGCCGGATGTTCACAGATGATTTTTCGACAGGTGTTCTTTCCTGTTTTATGCAATAGAATAAATAATAAATAATGTAAAATAAAAAATGAATGTTGAAGCAATAGGAACGTTTGTTTAGAATAATAATGACTTTGTTTTTTGATTGGTAATATCTAGATTAGCCTGTAGGCTGTTTAGAGATTGCTGCCATTTTCAATATGCTGCAATTTTCAAACAGATCATCATGTCTGTTCCTCGGGTTTATCTCACAAACTCAGATGTGAAAGTCATTCACAAACTATATGCTTTCGTTTAGTAGTTTTGAATGTGTTCATCTGTTCTTTCACCCTGACTCCAGTGCTGAGACGTCTGTATGCGCATCGAAAACATCCATAAATACTTTAATGGCTTCTGCAACGTCTGATTTTGTAAGATAAAAAGCTGCAGAACAGGGATGATGTTGTTGTGAGTTGTGCTGTAAAGAATAAAATGTAAAATAGGGTGAATAAATAAAAGGTTGAATAGATTAATAGATGGAGTCTGATTGGATAAGACATTAAAAGATAAACACACTTACATGCCTTTATGTGACTGCACACTCTGTGTGTTAAGTGTTAATTGTATTAACGTTGTATTAATATTGATTTTCGCTTGTCCAATCACAGCTGTGTTTAAAACAGCTCATCCAATCAGATTATATAGTCTGACCTTTCTGCTTTATAACAGAAACACACAGATCAACACATGCAGAACAAACAAAGCTGTTTGTGTCATTTGTCTGTTTGTGGATTATTACTTATTTGTCAGGCTGTCTCTGTTTGTCACAACATCTGATCAGAACAGTGTCAGTATGCAGAGATTCATTTCTGTAAGACAATCCAACATTTCTGTTGTGTGTGTGCGTGTGTGTAAAGCAACGTCCTTGTGCTGGTAATATATTTATTAAGGTTACAGAGCTTCACTATAGAATTGTTCAATGTGTTTATCATGTAATAAAGTCACTGGGCTGTGTGTTTAACACATGACATAAATCTGTATGTATTTGTATGTGTTTATCATGTAATATAGTCACTGGGCTGTGTGTTTAACACATGACATAAATCTGTATGTATTTGTGTGTTTTGGTTATTTGCAGCGATTCATGAATTTCCAGACGATATTTTCACAAACGCTGAACGGAAGAGTGGAGCTGTACTGCTGCATATTATTGCGGTAAGACACTCTCTCTCTCTTTATCTCTCTCAAATGTACATTTAAAGTCTAGCAGTCACAGTATATCTTGTAGGAAGTGAAGCATCATGGGAAGTTTCTTCAGGAATGTTCTGTAAAGAGGCAGGAGTAATTCACTGTCCCATCATGTTTAAGAGCATGTGTCTGCCTGCCAACAGGAACTTACAGTGTGACTTAATCCACTGCTAGTATCACCAGATTTGACTCGGTTTGATTGACACGCCTCCCTCACTGTGAGCTACACAATGAAAGTGTGTGTGTGGTTTTGTAACGCTGGCGTTTGGTATCACACCTCTCTTCTCAAACACAAACATCATTTATTCACCTGCTCTGCTTTACTGTTTTCATCTGAAAGATGAAGAGATTATATTAGTCTTTGGAGCGGTAGGCAGACATGATGTCTCTTGTCTTCTCACAGGCTCTCTACATGTTCCTGGCTCTGGCCATCGTGTGCGATGACTATTTTGTGACGTCTCTTGAGAAGATCTGTGAGGTACATTTTAAAATTCCATGAAAATAATCCCGACAAATTTCCATTTTATCCGAGTAAAACCACAGCATAGTTCCAGACGCTGCGCTGTTTTCCCTCTGACCCACTTTGAAGCTTTCAGAAGCTCATGAAACTCCAGATTTGTGTTGCGTTTATGCCACAGGGTTTGTTGTTGTTTTGCAGAAGTTGAATCTGAGTGAAGACGTGGCCGGTGCGACGTTTATGGCTGCTGGAAGTTCTGCGCCTGAGCTCTTTGCCTCTGTTATAGGTCAGAGTTCATCATCACGCATTTATTCTTCACATAGCATTTAAAACACAATAGCAATTGCATAGCAACTCCCTTGCAACCACCCACAACACCATAGAAAATGTGAATGTAGTTTGTGTTTTGGTATCTTCAGGTGTCTTTATCACTCATGGAGATGTTGGTGTTGGAACGATTGTTGGTTCTGCGGTCTTTAACATTCTCTGTATCATTGGCGTCTGCGGGATCTTTGCTGGACAGGTGTGTGTGTTGAGTTTACGTTCCTGTTGAGCTTTGAGCTGTGTAACTGTTGAGTGTTTTGTGTTGATGTCTGCAGGTGGTTCTGCTGACCAGGTGGGCTGTGTTCAGAGATTCTTTCTTCTACATATTGTCTGTAGTTGCTCTGATTGTGGTGAGTCTCACAGGCTTCCAGGTTCAATACAAATGAAGCTCTTTGAAATGATCTGTGCTAACATAAACCTGTAACAGTTTACATCACAAGAGTTTAACCAGCACAGTTTAACTTTTCACTAAATACAGCAGCACACCTCATACCATTCATGGTCAAGCTGATAACTGCCCTCATTTGTTTCTCTTTGCACTGGTTTCATCTGATATTAGTTCATCTATGATGAGAAGATTGTGTGGTGAGTGTCTCAGGTTCTCCAGCATCAGACTGACAGGTGGATCTGAGTGCTGCTTTTCTGATGCTGGTCTTTGTTCTTGTGTTGCTCAGGTGGGAGAGTTTGGTTCTGGTGCTCATGTACGTGGTGTACATTCTCATCATGAAGTGAGTGTTTCACAGGGTTCTGGCATGTTCCGTGTATGCGAGCGGGTTTAATACGTTTGTGTTTTGTGTGCATTAGATTTAATGCAAGCATGCAGAAGTTGTTGACGAAGCGCAGTGACACCAGTGTTGGGAACGGGAGAGCTGCGGCCGGCAGTGAGATGGAGGAGGGTAATGACAGATCAGACTCAGAGCGGGACGATCCGTCGCTGCCGCTGTTGTGTTCAGGTGACACTAAACAGACAGGCTGTCGTTTCCTCAAAGTCATCATCAGACCAGATCAGATTCTTAGATTTGAAACATTATTAAGATTTTTGGGGTGATATACAGAGAGTCAGTTATTTGTATAGTGTATATATATTTATGAATTATCACAACACTTATTGTTATGACTGAAGGTTTAATTTGTGGTCTGAAATATAAAGATGCTGTCCTGAGACCTTAATAAAGAGAAAAGACTAAAACTGAGTTATTAAATATTACAGCAGCAATATCATGATTTCATGACATAAAAGTACCTATAAAAATGCTGGAGAATGTAGAATAAGATGTTTGTGTGTTCTGGAGCGTGTATTTTGTATTAAAGCAGTAATCTGACTTCTGGGATACAGGCTTAATTCTCCTCAGAGCTCTGCACTGTTGCTCCTGCTTCTGTCTGTCTGTGATGGAGAGGTGACATCACTTCCTGTCTCCCGCCCTGCTCAGCCTCAGCTGCTGTTCTCCTCAGACTCTCTCATCTCTGGTCCTGTTTGTCTTCACGTTGAACTCAGCCTGTCTGTTTAGTCCCTCCGACACTTCCTGCATGAAAGTTTCAAACCCTTATTTCTGATGTTTCTCTGAGAAAGTGACAGTAATTGGAGAGATTTGAGGAAATGTCTTCAGGAAGTAATGTGTTTGGCTCATATTTTGGGGGTAATTATATTCTGTTTCTTAAGTCAAGCCCAGTAAGTTGTTCACTCGAGGTTCTGTGGTCATGGTGGATGAAATGATCAACGCCAGCCCTCCAAACTACCGATTTCCTGAAGCGGGTCTCCGTATCATGGTCACAAACCACTTTGGACCCAAGACCCGTCTGCGCATGGCCAGTCGCCTCATTATAACAGAGGTATGTCTGATTCTAGAGCACATATGACCATAAGTTCTGCATTAAATGTCTGTTTGTAGGTCCACTGTACTGTTGACATTAATGTACAGTACTAGTTAAGTGTTTAAACTCACCTGCTTGTTTCACTGTTATCAAAACAATTAAATAATGCATACAGAAATATAAAAATTGTGTAAACCAGTTCAGAGCAACATGATCAAAACTCGTTTCAGTAGTTCAAGTGTGTTTAATTGTTTGATCTCATTGTTTTACTCTGTTTAACTGATGTAAAGAGGTTTTGTGTATGTGTGTGTGTGTGTGTGTGTGTGTGTGTAGCGTCAGAAGTTGGTTCAGGCAGCCAATGGGGTGGAGACCTCTGTGGTGGACGGAAAACCTGATATTGAAAATGGAAACGTGCCAGAGGACAAAACGACAGAAGAGAAAGAGAGTGAACTCACCTCTCCGTTCAGAGTACCAGGTGAAGAACAAACACTGGCTTCATTGTCACAGGACTGAAATATCAGCTTACATTCAGTTCTGTAGCGTGTCTGTAGCGTGTCTGTAGCGTGTCTGTAGCGTGTCTGTAGCGTGTCTGTATCGTGTAGCTGAGCTGGGTGTATGAAATGAATGGCTAGTGTACAGTGTTCCTGGAAAACTGCATTGTGTGTTTCAGGAGGATGTATGAACACAATTAAATGGCTGATCTCCTGGCCGTTACTGTTGATCTTGTACTTCACCATCCCAAACTGTGCCAAGAGTCGCTGGGAGAAATACTTCATGCTGTCCTTCATTCTGTCCACTGTCTGGATCGCAGTCTTCTCGTATCTGATGGTGTGGATGGTACGCGCAACACCACACTTCTCTTTCTGCTCTCTCTCTCTCTTTTCTTCTTTCTGTTAATCTCTCCATCACACTGTCTCCTAGGTAACAATTATTGGATATACTCTTGGCATTCCTGATGTCATCATGGGCATCACATTTCTGGCAGCGGGCACCAGTGTTCCTGACTGCATTGCCAGCCTCATTGTAGCTCGTCAGGGTAAATCATGATGTCAGATCAATAAAACTGCCACCACAGAGGATGTGTTCAACCTCATGTGTTCAGCAGTGACATGGTTTCCTGTCTATCAAAGTTTCAGTTTAAAAATCTAATTTAACAAATATCAAAGCTACTTTGTATTGTAGAAGCCCAGTTGTTGTGGTTTGTTTGGTCAAAAGATGGATGTGTCCGTGTCCTCAGGTCTGGGGGACATGGCCGTGTCCAACACTATTGGCAGTAACGTGTTTGACATCCTGGTGGGGCTGGGAGTTCCCTGGGCTCTGCAGACCATGGCAGTCAGTTACGGATCTGTGGTAAGAACACCTCATGTCTCACATCCTGTTTGATCTTTCCAGAAGCTCATTCTGTTTGAAGAGCTCAAGCTGTGCTCCTCTGAAACCATGAGCTTCTGTTAAACCCCATCTGAAACACCAGGTCTGTGTTCAGAGAGATGCTGAACTGTGGGATTGATGATGTTGTTTCTGCTTGTGTGCAGGTGAAGATAAACAGTCGGGGGCTGTTGTACTCTGTGGTTCTTCTGCTGGGATCTGTAGCTCTCACCGTCAGTTCCTCAGAACATCCATCATTCATATCAAGCCTCTGCAAACTGCTTCTCACATTGTGACTTCTTGTGTCTCTGCAGATTGTTGGCATCCATCTGAACAGGTGGAGGTTGGACTGTAAGCTGGGTGTGTATGTGCTGCTGCTGTACGCAGTATTCCTCTGCTTCTCCATCATGATCGAATACAACGTCTTCACCTTCGTCAACTTACCCATGTGTCAGGACTAGAGTCTCTGTCAGCGCGGGCTCCTCTTAACCATATCCCAGAATGCACCACCAATCTCCTCTAATGATCTTGATGTCATGACCATCTTGCACTCTGATCTCAGTTTGTTCTTGCACTTCAAACCATCATCACCTCAGACTGGTTGAATGTGAGTTTTTATTAACTGGTGGGTGTAAGTTTCATGTTCTTGTGTGGTTTCTCGGTTCACTGTGGATGAACACACTGATAAGATCTTCCAGGACGGCTCATCTCCCTGACCTTTGACTCCATATTTTGACATGGAAGAGGAACTTCTCTTAGGCAGCTCTTGTCTTCCTCTTCAGTTTAACAGCATCAGGGGGCGTGTGGACGTCTTGATAAATATCCACATTAACTACACACCTGTCTTCATGGATGCTTTATTTTAATATTTTATTTGTGTGAAATGTCCTCACAAGCTCTTTTTTGTTTAAACCGTTTTATCAGCGCAGCACTTTTCTGTCAAAGAAGATTAAGCTAAATATTTAAAAATGCAAGAAAGTAAAAATATTGCACACTGTCTGTTGTTATTGTTCAAGCGTCACACAGCCTGTTATTATAACTCACACAGCCTGTGATTATGAACTGGTCTACTAAGAGATTTTGATAATCGTATTCTTCTGTAACTGATTATGAAAGATGAAGGCTTTGGTGAGACACTAACCCTAATGACACCCTGTTGTGTTGCATCATCACTCACTTCCAGTACAGATGCAGTTTCAAGGATAAAGATTTTTATTGTGAATTGTAGAAATTAGCACTTTATAGTAAGTGAGTATTTCTGTGATGTCCAGTTTTAAAGAGTGCTTCCATCTGTCAGATGTGTGTGTGTGCGTGTGTCAGAGGAAATACTCTGAGGTCATGAGCACAGTCACAAGAGCACAACCTGAGACTGTAGTGTATCATGGGACATAACATGACACCCTTGCCTGGGTCCATCTCTCGGCTCTCGCCCAGTTCTGACCTGGCAGCTGCTGCAGCTGACTTCTGTGGAGCCGGGGATGGTTGTTGAGTTTTGGGCTGGTGCTGGTGTGTTATACTGGTGTGGAGGCTGCTGGTCAGGTGTGATTGTGCTCTCAGGGGCATTACCTTCATCCTGACAGGGCAGATAAAGCTTTAACATAATATTTTAATAATAGCTGGAAATTATGAAGAATGTGGATTTGAGACGTTTGCTTCATGTTTTGCTTCAATGTTTCCTCATGCAGACAGTTCTTCTGTCCCTCATGAACATCATGAGTCTGACATGAGACAGTTCTTCTGTCCCTCATGAACATCATGAGTCTGACATGAGACAGTTCTTCTGTCCCTCATAAACATCATGCGTCTGATATAGTAAAATGTGAAGACTAAAATTAAGCGTAGAGAAATCTTCTCTAGTGCCATTCTGAAACAAAAAAGGCAAAAATAAGAGAAAATGATACATTTGCTGATTCAGTTTTCTGTGAATGTCATTATTGTCTTTAGATTCTTATTACTGTAAAAAACAATAATTTATTTGTTTAATTTACTATAAAGGATATAAAACTATAAAAGAAATACTACAATGCTGTATAAAAAAGACTTCATTTTCTACATATAATGTGTGATTTCTTCATGTGCTCTGGTTGCAGGGCTGAGACTGAGTTTGTGAGAGTTCTCTTATAACGCATGTTAATAATTGTTATACTCCTCTGGTCTCTTTAAAGGAGATTTGTACATACATGTCTGAGGATTTTTCACCTGTGAATGAGTCTTTATATGAGTTTGAGATGTTTGGTGTGTTTGATGACAGCTTCATGTGATCTGTCACCAAACACAAT
>JBAJNP010009895.1:0-17304 GCA_036877545.1 Yasuhikotakia modesta | reverse complement strand
ACACACATACAGTTTGTGATAGAGACCCACAGTTTAGTTTGGAGTCAGTGTGAGCAGAACATTTGGCACTGTTAGAGAACCGCTGATGAAACAGATCTATGGATTCAGCACCCTGGCAAAAAGATCTCATCAGTTCTAATCAGCAATTTTTTAGATGTGTCCAGACCACTGTTTCTTCAGTGCTATAGGTAGACATACAGCGTCAACATTTGTGTCAAATAATAAAATGCAGGAGATGACCGGTTTCAGAGTGAAGCTTTGTTTGACTTAATTATCATGAACTAAGAACAAAATAAACCCTAAGTTTGCAAATGTCGTCTCCATTTTGTTGCAGATTGGAGAGGTTGTAACTCAAGCTCTGAAACATAAAGTTCTACACAACACATTGAACAGCCAGTTCAACGATCTCTTAGAAACACAGATTATTCCCTGACAAGACAGAAGTAATACAAAAGGAAAATGTTACATTAACTCAAAAAAAACAGCTTAAAAAGGTTAATTATTTTTTTCAAACCACAAATAAATTGTGTCTATATTCTTGTCTGTCCATGATAATCAACATCATGGCTAGATGCTAATCACCCCAGATGAAGCGGTATGAACTTTATTGCCACAGTCCTGCTGTTTATTAAAGTGGACGGTGATCTGGTTCACCTTTGTCTTCACAGCGCAGGCTACAATGTGGTCTCATACTCCAGTCGCTCCTGAACCAGTGTGTCATCTTTATACTGGAGGCGGGGCGGTGTGGGGGAGGAATCAATAGCGAGGATGGCTTTACGTATACTCCTGTCTAACACGTGCCTCTCCCAGGCAGGGTAGCGATTCCTGCACAAGTCTATTTTAATGACCGTCTCCTCCAGTCGTGGGGCGCGAGATGAGGGCGTGGAGGGGGCGGTGGGCCGCACCTGAAAGACAGGCACGCAACCGTCTCGCTCGCTGTACTTGGCCTCACGGTCAGCGTCCCTGGCCAGCGTGCCTCCGCGGTTGGAACGGAGGGAGTTGGTGGCGCCCTCGGGGGGCAGCGTGAAGGTGGAGGTGGGGTCTTCAAGCTGGACCAGGCTGGTGGAACGGCCGAAGCGAGGCCCGTTGGGGTGGAAAAAGGCGTAGTACATGAGCATGAAGACGATGCCGGTGAAGAAGCTGGAGAAGATGACGCAGAGGGCGGGCACGGCGAAGGCGTCCGTGCTGGGCGGCGAGCGGTACAGGTACCACAGCGTGCTCAGTGCCGTGTTCTCCATCAGGATCATGAAGTAGTAGATGAAGAGCCGGCAGCGGGTTCGACCCTCCTTCACGTTGAACCAGCTGAAGATGTAGATGATGCCCACCACCATGTCAAAGACAATCTCCTCCCACTTGGTGATGCAGAATTCGGTCTCGCAGTGAACGATCCAGAAGGTCATGATGCACCAGTGCAGAACGATAAAGATGCCGAAGTACAGCTGGAACACGGAAGCGAAGAGGGCAAAGGTCACCACCCGCGCCGCGATGGTGAAGAAATGCCAGCAGAACTGAATGATGACCGCAAGGTAGCTGATGGGCTTCTTGTCGTCACGGGAGTCACGTAAAGCCTTCTGGTAGGAGGCCAGAGCCCAGGCCAGCGACACCAGAGAGGCAGCCGCTGTCATCCCTGGAATAAAGCAGAAAGGTGTTTGTTATTGTACAGGGCATTATGTTGTATAATGATTTAAAAATATAAACATAAAGATATAAAAGTAAATTGACATGTATAGCCCTGATACAAGACATCACTGGCTTCAAAAGCAGTTTAGGAAGCGCTCAGCAAGAATGCAGATGCATTTATCTCATTACTACATCTTTATTTAACCTGCTTAACCTCTTAAAAACACTAACTTTGTTTTTCCTAACTAATTTGTACTGAAGGTATAAATAGGGTCTTTTTTAAAGGAAGTTTGCTGTCCATAAAGCATAATTAATACAATGACTAAAAAGGGAGTAAGAAAGAGACACATTTTAAAATATATGTGCACTATATTATATAGAAAACAATAACTTTTATTTTATGACATTTCACTGTCACATTGAGTGACATGTCCATTTTGTTCTCCAAAAACAACAACGCTGGGTTGTGTTTGACAGAGGTCTTCACTAGTTAACTACACTGGATAGGGTACAAGTTACTGAAGTGTGTACACTACAGACCTGCCTTTAGACACTCTGTTCTCTTGTATCGGCTGCCATGGTAACTATGTGCTTGAGTTGATGGAGTGATCAGTTTCTTGTAGGAGTGAGAGAATGAAAAAATCCTGTCCAGTCTGTCCTCACTGAAAGAATTTCTGTACAGTGGAACTGGTCAAAATGTAAGACTTGTACTAAGATGATGGCAAACATACAGCAACATATGTCAAGTGTACAGCGATACATTTACTGTAATCTACTGTACTTTACTGTAACTTTGGGGCAGTAAATATGTATACACTAAAAAGTTTTGTTAAAGTGCCTCTGAAGACAAATGATTAAATCTTCAGAACATTTTCCCAATAGTATTTTATTAGAATTAGGATTTATGTAAAAATTTATGTTTGCATTTATCTAAGAGGCACAGAATATGTCAGCATAATTTTGAAGAACAAAATGTGCTAAAATGAACTTCAACTTAAACTTGAACTTCACTGTCCAGAGGTTGAGATAACAGGAAACTGTCCTCCCAATAATTTTCCACTTTTTCGTTCTGTACCCACACAGGCGCACATCAGTTAAAATGTCTCATCTCTTGTTCCTAAGATAACACCATTCAGTACTTGTCCATGAATAATTGAATGAGTTCTCATGTAAAAAGATGACTCTGCAAAAACATGTTTGTTTCCAAATAATATAAGTATTATTTCTATTTTTGAGCGACTGCAGGCTCTGTTTGTCAAAGGCTTAAATTATTATTTGCTTTCACAAACATAAGGTAGTTAAACACAACTATTTACTTAATTCAGTAAACAATAGGCCTTTATTGTGAGCTGCCTGCTGTTATCTTTATAGGCAGCTGTCTTTTGAGGGTGCATTATGACAACATAATCCTATTTTGGCTTCATAGTTAGGTTGGCTGCATTCTGATACATCCTTTGCATTGAGGGCATGTCTGAAATGCTTTTAAATACCGACCAGTCAGCAGCCCGGCAGGTTTTTGGAACGGTGTAAATTTGATCCGTTTCTCACAAGCTGTCACAAATAGATTTGCCAATTAGCCGCCATCTGCATTCAGATGAACTTTGCTATTATAGACATTCTTGTCCAAACAAAGCAAAAAAAATCAATGGTAATAAATCTTCATTGACAAATCAGACATTCATAGAAGTGAACAAACACACAGATTAAACACAAGCACAGGTGCTGAATCTGAGTCCTTCTTATCTGTGAAAACACGTGTGATGTTGACGGTCCCTGAAGGAGTGCTAAGCAGTGGCCACAATCTCAGAGGAGCCGTTATCTGTAACGTCATATAAATGTGAGGCGCTACAACTGGAGGAATACAAGGGTGAAGAGAAGCCAATGGCCTTTACAACAGAGGTCAGTAATTAGCAAGTCTGAGCCTCCCATGTGGCGCCCACATCCATTAACACACTGTCTGATGTATATTGCCCACAACAATAGCATGAATTGACTAAAATGTTGACTTCTGAAATCAGCGTATTACCACAAAGGCTCCTGTTTGAGAAAAAACTGGGGTAAATCCTTAAAAATCTTAAAAAACCATCTTTAAAAAAATCGTAGCATGTGTTCTTTTGTTTAAATGCCACAAAACTATCATATATCAGTCAGTCAGTCAGTCAGTCTGTCTGTCTGTCTGTCTGTCTGTCTGTCTGTCTATCTATCTATCTATCTATCTATCTATCTATCTATCTATCATATATCTATCATATATCTATCTAAAACTGCCCTTTTGCACGTGTATTATGTACCCGGACACTTCTATTTACGTAACATGTAGTGTTTGTTTACACTGTGAGGTTGTGTTGTATTTTCAATGGTTTATTTACGTGTTTAACCCACTTTAAATCTGGCCCATTAGCAGCTGAAGAGAGCTGAGGGGGTGTAATGACTGCTTTGTAAAGAGAAGTAATTAACTGACAGAAGCTGTAATTCTTATTCTATGGGTTATTTGGCCTGCGGCTTGGCACCGCCGCTCTCTACAAAAGTGAGGGTTCATGTATTCCTCCCTGCTTCGTATCGTGCGCACGTGCAGCGCATCCTGAGGAGACGGTCACCACGGGAACCAGCCGCGGTCCAGCGCGGCAGCGAGACCGGTGATGTAATCTCTGCTTCTGCTCATGAAGGCTGCAGTAATCTAGAGAGGGGAGGAGGGCAGAGGCAGTGTGTGTGTGTGTGTGTGTATGTCTGTGTGTGTCTGTGTGTGTGTATGTCTGTGTGTGTGTGTGTGTGTGTGTGTGTGTATGTCTGTGTGTGGTGTGTCTGTGTGTGTGTAGGGAGTGTTGTCTCAGCAGGGTTATGCAAACCACAGCATCACTGCTGTATCATCTTCATCTGTTTCTGTTTATACCACCAAATTTCCCAGTTTTCCCAAAAGCTCTATTTCAGAAATGCAACATTACTAGTATTAAAGCAAGAAATTCCAAAATTCCTTTACATTAAACAAATGGCTTTCCCAGAAATACACATTATTTTATTCTATTGTTGTCTATTTTATTAATTATTTTTTTCTATTATTTTATTCTATTGTTCTTTAAAATCTTAAATGCAAGAGCGACATTTTTACCCATGAAACACAAAAGCAACATTTTTAAAGAAACTTTCTTAACCAAAGCTATTACATTTATCATTAGTAGCAAAAATTGCATAATTCAATAGCATGACGAAGCACAAATTCATATTTGTCAAAAAACACCAGAAGTTGCTTCCAGTTTTGACTGGAACCATCCATTAGGTAAAATTTCACGAGCAAAGCTTTTTCCTGTTTTGAAATGTTGGAGGACATGGTCAGGCTGAAAGTTAATGGTAAAGTTGAGGAGAATGTGTGTGTGTTTGTGTAAAATAAGCAAGGGACAGAATCACAAATCAAACATGTCCTACATTTCCATCCGCTGTGCCACTGCTGACTGTTTTTAAACATTAACCAAGTTGTTCGTTCCACACAGAAGACGCAGAGCTTCGACTGTACAGCCACGTTTGAATTTTATCCTTTGCTCAATGTTGTTTTTGACTTGTAAACGTAAGAGTGACAAATCTCAAAGGAAAGTCTCAGATGAAAAAGTCTAAGCATAAGAGGATTCTCTGCTCTGCTCTACCAAACACCACGAGCAAAACTGCCTCTAGACCCCATTCCCAAAGTCTCACCGAACAAACATTTAGATCCTTTGTCACAAAAAAGAGCCTGTTTGGGGGGCTGTTGCATTAGCAGCTCAGGACCCCTGCTTTCATAAATCATTTCTCAGCCTTGATCACGAGAATTTTGACAGTCCCTGGATGCTCATGTTTACAGACAGCTCTGGTAGCAGGACTAGCCAAACAGTTAATATAAAGGAAATAAAGTGCATTCATTTAAAAGCCATGGTATTATTTTTTATAAGCATTGGTTGATAGGGTCTAACTGAAAGGCCAGGATAATATCAAGTTGAAGGTTTTAAAGGGTTTTAAGTGGTGGTACCCGTTCTACGGTTCTAGTTCCAGTATTATAGGGGCATATGGTACCATGATCCTGCATGTTTGCCAGTACTTTCATAATATAGTAAATTACTGCACTTTATTATTCACAAATAGAGTGTGTGTGTGTGTGTGTTACCTTGTACAGCCTGGAGCTTGTGGGTCTGGATAATAATACAGAGCTGGAGCACAAGTTGAGGGGCGCTTTCCAAGAACGTAGCCAGCAGGTGAAGCATGCTAACGTCTGAATACTCGTACACCATTCTCCAGTAGAACCTCCAGCGGTCATTTTCTCCACTCTGTCTGCTCCTGATGCCCAGGTAGATGGTGTGGAAGTACCTGTAAGTGACACAAACAAAGCTCTTTTTAAACATCACTTTCTCTATGAACTTCCTGTGACAGAAAAAATGTGTCTTTGCAGAAGCTGAATTATCTGATGCCGGAAAACCCGAAGCGGAACTGGAGTGGACTGATGATAGAAAGATTTAATCTAGCGCTGTGTTCATGGGTTCTGTGATGTTGCTTAAAAACGCAAAATAACCCTAAAGTTGCTCCTTTTTTTATATCCTCAAATGTTCAATTAACATCACACATTTCTCATACTTCAAATCTTTTGCTTTAAAGGCCAATTAGCATCTGAAGTCAATACATTTTGATTTTCTGATCTATTTTTCATCATCAAAAATCATGATAACAGCCAAACAAAGCTTTTACAGTGAAATAATAGGCTGAGTGTGACATTTCACAGACAAAGACTTTATAGCAGTCAGAAATAGCTACACAAAGATCTTAAAAAAACAATCTGAAATTCTAATGTACTGATGGAGAATGTAGCACAAGGGCCCTGATTTTTTGCTATGCTGGTATAAAAATAAAATGGTAAAATATAATGATAAATATGCATCAATTGCATTTAAATGCATCATTGCATTCATTTCAAATATAACGATAGACTGTCCTACTAACTTATTTTGTTGACTTTGAAGAACGCTCCAAACAGAGGGCGGATCTTGTTTTCAAAGCTAGGTCGCTATTGCTAGCTAAGCAACTAAGGTCCAACTAAGTGTCCTTGCATTATCCCCACTGCAAAGTTTACCCTCTTAACCTCAACAGGCATCAAGCCAAATACAGACACACACCCCTGAGATTCATTAACATGAGTTAAGTGTACCACATCTTTGTTATTCTTATCTTACCACAAGGTTTTCCCAAAATCCACACAACCATTGGCAATTGCATTCTTTTACTAAGTTTGAGGATCAAAAAAATGATGTGCACTAATGCTTATGGGTCTATAGTCGAATTTGCATGATGTTTTCTCATTTATTTCTTTTTAGAGTGGCTGCCACCCACACTGTCTGCCAGATTCTCTCAGCTACATTGTGCACTTTGATTGCTTGTGTGCGAAGCATGGTTTTATAGTACAATTCTTGCCAAATTCAATTAATTCACTGGCAATTAATTTACAAGTAAGAGATAGGGAATACATTGACTTGTAGGTGATAGAAACTAAAGCTTTAAAGTAAATAAAGAACATTGTTTTCATATCAGAATGGAGCGACTGCATGATTTAGGGCATCCCTGTTTGTTGCAAACATTTTTATTGAATACACAACAGCTAAATATGCTGTTTAATCCTGTTTCTATACACACAAAGTGTTTAATCCTGTTTCTATACACACAGCTTGATAATGTGCAACCACCTACCACAACCACAAGTCACTTCCAAAAACATTTAGGCACTGAATTTAAATTACATTAACATTGTGATACAGAATCATCAGTTTCAGGTGTCACTCTGGTTTTCTGTACGCATAGGGAGCACTAATGTATTAGATTCACTCCAGATTTCAAAAGCAGTTCTCACTGACAAAACTGTTGCAAATGTCTAGAAGCAAATCTTTGAGCAATCCTGTTTTTCAGCATGCCTGCTGAGCATTAGAAAAGTGTTCTAGATGTGTCAAGGCAGATGTTCAGGCTATCAAAACCCTGACCTATTTCGAGATACAATCGTGCCTTGACATAGCGTAGGCCTAGTTTAGTAATTCATACAGATCCTTGGCAGATTACAGGCAATGCTCCGCTATAAACATCAAGGGTTGCTGGAGCTTTCATATAAAACCTGAAAGCTCGATTTAACCAAAGCCACAAGTTAACCCACCATTCATTATCCTCACTATTTCCAAAAATGGCTAAATAGGTCAAATAACATATAACGCAACAGATAATTGGAAATGGTTTTGGCTGTATTCCCGTTATTGACTGATTCAGAGGAAAAAAAAACCCTGACAAAAGTAGAGCAGTTCTTTTACACAGAGCTGCAGGGTCGCGGCGTGATCGTCTGGCTGACCTTAAGAGTGGGCATCTGTCCAGCTTCTTTATCAGATAAGTGGGCTTCAGAAGAGGCCTGCGCTCAAAGGCTCGTCGTCTCCTGACATTTCTACCACTTACCCTAAAGGCCACACTGAGAATGCCTCTCATATGGCTGCTGTTTGGATTACAGATAAGCCTCAAGCCGTCTCTGTTTCTGTCTGTGCAATATGTATCCCTGTCATTTACTGTCTACCTGAAACTACTGGCCACTGTCACACACACAAACACACACACAGACACACACACAAACAAACACACACAGACAAACACACAGACACACTGTTGGGTTTTTATGTTAAATGGGGGCATTCCATAGAGGTAATGATTTTTATACTATATACAGGCTGTATATTCTATCCCCCTACCTTTAATCCTAAGCATCACAAAAAACATTCTGCTATTTAAAATATTCTAATAATAATAATAATTCAGTATGATTTAAAAAGCTTTTGTGACTATAATGACTGTAATGAGTATGTGAGCATTTGGGTCCCATAACATAGTGAATACCAACACCAAAGACACACACACACACACACACACACACACACACACACACACACACACACACACACACACTTTTTACATCTGCCTAGAGTAATCAAGTGGGAATGACATCATACTGTACAAACCACATGCCTGTGGGCTGTGCTGTACCCTGTGTGACTGTCCTTTAAAGTGTTCAGGTTTAAAGCTGTGGGTTTGATCCGACTGATCTAAGGCCTGTGGTTGTACATTGCCATTCTCGGACAAGATGTTTCCTCCTCCTCCTGACATGTCTCTTCATCACTTCAGGCTAGCAGTCTTCTCTTCATCACTGTCTCATTTAAACTCTTCAACCATCGCTGCTACTGGCCATCACACACACACAAAATGTATTTCATATAGCACCGGTTCTGTTACACTATCAGAGGTTCCACTCATCAAAGAGAGTCAGAATCGAGAACAGAGAACGTTCTAACCACTACCATATGAGCCATGAACCATGAACCATGCGTTTCATTTGCATGAGAATGAATAAACCATGTGGAATTCTGCAGAAGAGATTCCAGCAAACGTTCAGATCATGCATCCGATTCCAATCTGTTTTCCCACTTTCTGAGGTCCTGTCCGTGTTTTATCCCATGCCCAAATTCACAGCAGTACAGCCACATCTTTCTAAAGCACCGGGCAGCATACTAAAGAAACAGTGACCTGAGATGCTTATTTTAGGCAGGATGTACGGTCTCCTGACCCAGCAGTGAACCCTCTATAGTACACTTACATTATGAATGGGGATTGAGTCATTGTTTATTCATAACACCTCGATTGAGGTCTCAGTGACTCTGTCCTTGTGTTCACTATACACATGTGCAACAGACCTCTCTCTCTCTCTCTCTCTATCTATATATATATATATATATATATATATATACACACACACACACACACACACACATATATACATGAACAATTCAAGCTACATTTTCTGTGTTTTTGCAGCCCTAGTTTACGTTATATCTGTTATGGTCAAATCGTTCTTTCTTATCAAACACAACGGCACAAGCTCTATATATCAGTGACTCACAGGTGATCATTCATTGACATTCAAGTGAGAGAAGCTCAATCAATAGGCAACGGGTGTCATGCTATGAAATCCTACAGCCTTCCATCCACGTTATATATAGTTATTTATACTGTTGGATTTGGTTTATACACTGAGGTTATTGAGTGATATGCATTTTAAGACACACTCTACATGCTTGAATGAACTTGACCTGCTAATGGCAACAGTAGCAACAGTCAGTCAGAAACAGGACTTTGCTTTTACTGCGCAGGGGGCGCGGGAACGCATGAGCGACAGTCGCAGACAACCTACAGGGCCGTGCGAGGAAACGCCTGCTCTTTTGATCCGGTTGCTAGGCGCCGGAGGTCCACGTGTCTCCAGAGAGCCATGTTTCTAGAATGCCTTTTTTTTCCAGTCAGAAAAACTCTAGGAAGAAAGTGTAACTTTCAGAACAAAGGAAATTAACTTATTGATTTATTGCTGGGCTAATATTGTATACTAGTGTTTAAAAGCAATCTGCCACTCAAGGGGAAAACAAGCGAAAAAAGAACAACAATATAAACCGAGGAACAACTACAACGGTGATTTAACAGCCGTCATCACTTACATAAGTGAAATATTACACTCACAGCAATATGCTGGCTGTGCATAGAATGGTGCTGTAAACTAATACCAGAATCAATGTGTAGGCTGTGCTGCCACACAATGGCGCATGGGCCGATGCCATGCTCTGATGGCATATACTGAAAGACACTGTCACATATCAGCAGGAAGACATGCGTTTGACGCATTGTGTGCCATGCGCAGCTTCATTCAGCGGTTGCCTCGCAGCTATCTGACCTTAAATAGTGCAGATTAAGAAACAAGGTTGTGTTTTTCTGTTTGAAGCTTAAAGCCTCTTGACCTTGTTGCTTTTCTGACTGCGTAATGTGAGATGAGAAACTGCCTTTCAGAATCACAATGAGCTTTACTGTCACAAACATAAGTAACTGGTACTGACAGAACCTTCCACACTCACCAACAAAATGTATTAATTCTATTTCTTAACAGAACTAGCCATTAGAAAAAACATTTCAACCTGGTGAACTGTTGTAATTAATCTGAAGTGTTAAGTTAGTTATGTTAAGCTAGTTATGAAGCATGGTGGGAAAATTTGCCTGGAATCTAAAACATTATTTATGCTACATATACAAAAATGTAAACATGTAAAATGGCATTGTAGATTTACTTTTCCACTCACTATATCACAATGCATGCTGGGATTGCCATCTCCAAAAGAATACATACAATATTGCATTAAAATTTAGCTCAATCGAGGTATCTTAGAAGGCATAATTTTTTTGCTTTTGTGTCAGGATTCTGCCTACAAAAAGACCACTAACATTTGGGACAGCGTCTGACTAAACCCACAGAATAAAATGTCTTAAACCCTAGATGAACCTCTAGCATGGCGGACATAAGTTTAGACTGAAAACTTTTACACATCTGAAAGGAAGCCAAAACTCAATATACACAGCTGCCCAAAGCCTATACAATGATGAATGTCTGCTATCCATCTGCCAAGAGGGACAAACTCATTGCAAATCAATTGAACCCTGTTATGTAACAATTATTTCAGCCCTTTTGCTGTATCATGATGGAAAGAAGGTCACTAGCACACAGCATGATAAATACAGTCTTAATAGACTGTATTTATTTACAGGCTGAATATTGCTTTGTACTAAATATCAGACACGGCCCATTTTCCTGCATTTCCAGTCACTGCAGCAACACAAGTTAAAAGCTTATAAGCAGGATTGCAGCTTCCAGGAATTTTCTGGTAGAAATTTACATGAGTGACAGCAACATTCCTCCAGCTCAGAAAACAAGCAACGACCACGCTGTCAGATGCACTGCATGTCCAATGAGATAGCACAGGAATTTCATTATTAAACTCATAATGGATTCATAATAAACATTCAATTCATTTGAATTGATTTAAACACCCACACCCAAGACCTAATTCGATCAAATGTGATTTGAGCTTTCAAGAGCTTGTGTTTAAAAATGACTTAAAAATGATGAATAATTGAGTGATTAAAAGCGATAGCAGTTAGTCATGCTGCTTAAAATGAAGAAGCTTAAAATGAACAAAAAGCTAAATGAGAGGGTGGAGAATGAACTGGGGCCTTGGTTGTCACAGGGACTCACAGAACCATACTGTTGTCTCATGCCACCGATAAGATAACACTATCATTAGTGTCACAAGAAAAGTATGACATCACAAAGTATATAGTTACCATGGTGCTGCTCTCAAGTGAAGGAAAGAGAAAATGAGAAGGAAAAATAGAAAGTGAGAAAAATGAAACGGGGAGGGAGAAAAATGAGACTGACAGGCGCTTTGGCCCATGCAGTGACTGAACGTCGCTCGGCGCAGAGACTGATGGGTAAAATGTATCTCTGGCTAATGCAGCCCTCATTAGACGCATGGAGAGCCCATGTCCTTAGGCTAAACCGTTGAGAGATTGGTTAGTAAGAACTTTCTAAACCATAGTTCTTGCTAAACCGCTCTGATGCTAAGGCTGCCTGCTCACGCGACTGACTCTCACACCACACACATTTTTTTTTTAAAGCAGAGCCGTACACTATTTATGTCCCTAAGGTCCAGACCTCCAGTGGCTACGACTCACGTGTTTATAGCGTAGCGTGTGGTTAGCCTAATAAACGAAACTATTTTTTGCACACAGTTATTTTAAAATGCAAAAAATGCAACAAGATATAAGTCTCAAATGTTTACATGGTTTTATTTACTGCTCTCATTTATTTCTAAAATGATCTGTATTAATATATAGCCACTGTGCAACAATAAAGTCTCAACAAATTGTAAAAGACTAAAATGAACTACAAAATAAAACATTTGTGTTTATGTTAAGCTGTTTGAATTTGTATCATTTTACACTATTAAAAAGTTTTATACTTTCATACAAATTAGGCTACAACAAACCCCTAACCATATTTAAGTACCAATACGTTGCCACCTTACAAACACTATGAACAGATTGACATTCTATGTTAATATGACAACAGCACTCCTCAACTCACTCATCCTGCCTGTTTCACCTTCACAACACACTCAGTTAACAGTCTTATAAATAACACATTCAAAATCCCCATAATGCATTAGTTACAGATTATTGACTCTGATGTATCTATGACAACTGATAGCCGATGTACAGTATCCATGCATCAGAGCACAATACCGTACATGCATCTATATATTGACTGCTGTGCATATCTCATTGCCTTGATGCAGGCAGATTTCAGACCCAAGTAAACCAAAGAGAATGAATCAAATTGTTTTGTTAGTCTCTGAGCAGGGCAGCTTCTGAATAACAAATCAGACTTTTGCCTCAGTTTTAGCCTCATATCTGTATTTGTGCTGATAAAACCGAAGGTCACCCTATACCACATATCTAAACTCATTTATCACCCATCAGCCTCTATCTGAGGGCTTTTATCTGTTTTTAGTGGGGAGGTAAACGCAGCTGATTGGAGCGACAGCTGAGGTTGTTTAGGGTCATTAGCAGAAGGTTTCTGAATGATATCATGATCGGTCAGTCGCTGGCTAATCATTGGTCGATCGTTTTTTTGGGGGGAAAAACAAATAACAGATAAAATAATAATAACAGTAAAATCTAGCCATTAAGTTTGTAATTTGCATGTAAATCAGGATGTAAATGAATTTAAAAGTTTTAAATCATCCTGATTTAAAAAGTTTTTTTAAACCATTATTGCAACAAGGTTAAAAAATTACTGTATTTACTGTGCAATAATTTTTAATTTCACCTTCATTTGATGACAGTGAAAATTTGTAAACGTCAAGCTCTTATTCACTAAACAGACAACAATACTATAGAAAAACAAGTAATGTATAGCTTATTTTGTACCCTGTTCTTGGAAAATGCCACATACTCTGTAATAGGAGGAGGCCGGATCAGGAGAGATTGATCCATGAGTCTTCCATCCTCTGGTCAGTCTCCTGAGAAATAAATACGGCTTAAAGATCTTACTTCAAAAAGCACCTGAGGCCCGTCCTGGTACCATCAGAACTTTCCTTTCGTTTTCATTACAAATAAACTTAATGGGGTGTGAAATGAAGTTCTGTTGTGAATGGAGTATTTGAAATTTAAATCTGCGAGAGAACATCACTATGATGGCCTTTAGACGGACGCACCGATCTTTTGCATTCATACATTTATCTACTAAACACTTAACTGAATTTATTCTGCAGAGTGTAACTTCACTTGCACATTTATAAAACGTGCTAATGCGTGAAGGCAAGCCTGGGCCGCATGGCATGCAAACACATGCAAACACATGCAGTGTGCTGTCGGTGCCAGACACAAGCAATGTCATCAGTTTGCTGCACACAGATTCACACACACATCGTCGCATTTGAATGCATTGCAATGCATTGCAATGCAACTCACAATTAAATGTTGCCTCATAACCAAACAGAACAGTTACCCCAGAGAATGTGGGTTTAAAAGCACAATTTATATGAGACAAGGTGAAATTAAACTGTCCTGCACCCTCCATTAAACATGTGACATAGATCAAAGTGTGCTATAGATCTCAGAGATCTAAGGGCTGCATGATGAATGATGCAGAAGATCACAATCACAACACATTAAACTGACCATCACTGGAACTTCAGACACCTGGTTCTTTGTGAAGCTGACAGTGAGTTTAACTGCACAATATGTTATCAACAAGTCTATTAAGTTTTTCTCCATCATGGCATCATTATTTGATAAATGCCATGTGATAACTGCTGCCATGATCACTAGAAAAACATAAAAATCCTTTTAACATAAACTTCCACTTATTGTCTGCTCATTAAATTTAAATAAATCACCTATTCAATAACCTATTCAATTAATTTTAAATATTTAGTTTAAATAAAAAATAATAAAAAATGGTGCAGTTGTTTAATAAATTTGCCCCTGTATGATATATATATGTATGTTACAATAACATTCTGCAATACCTCACACACCTAGTTCCTGTTTATACAACCTGTATGGATGCTAAACATTACTGAAAGCAACATAATGAAGCAGAAAATAATGAAACATAATGAAACAGAACATAATGAAACAGAAAATTCCAGAATAACCAGGCATACATCACAGAACATTTACATCTGCATGAACCATCTCATGCGTACCAATGCCACTCAGATCTGTGGTGGAGGTCTGGCTGCGTTTGATTTGAGTCGTAAGTGCCAACACGTTCTTCCTGCATTAAAAGAGAAATCTGGGACTTGTCATTTCTCTCATACACTTTTTAATCCCCAACTCTGCTAGCATTTATCTCACTCAAGTTTGTGGCTGCCCGCTCACCCAGCTGCCAATGAACGATGCATCGTCTCTAAGCCCTCAAAAAGCTTTGAGGAAAAAGGCTTTGCCTTGTTTACCAACGATGTTTTTTGCCCATAAGCACGGCGCTTTAAGACACCCAAACACCTGCATAAGGCTGAACGGCAGCCCACTTTTGTGACCACAGACGCACGGCCGCAGTGTTACCCTCACGCTGCGTTTAGTTTGATCTCACGTGAAACATCTGTCCTCAACTAGATACAGAAAAAACACTCAATGAATAAAAGCATTCACGGATGCTTTCTTGAACTCATTTCGAGTTCAGAGGGGCACACATTACAAATGAGTCGATTTCTGCTTTTGAATATCGAACCTCGATGACACAACATCTCAAATGAACCGTGTTAGACAGAAACTGTATTATCATGAGCCGGAGAGCAATTAAGGACATGCAGATGGGTCAAAGTGATTTTCTGTGGATTGAAAGTGAAATTCATAATAATCAGAGCTGTGACCTGTGAAATCGGCAGTGATGAAGCGATTACTTCAACTGCTTGAGGGAGAAACTCGCCTCAGTCTGACTCTGTGATAGCCAGTAAAGAACAGCAGGCATCTTTTAAGCTCAGTGGTTTGAAGAGGCGTGGAGAATGCATAAAGAGCTTTTCATTTCAGAGCAACAGGCCAAAATGAAATGGAAATGTTCTCTTAGTGAATTCAAGGACTGGCCTGCTGGTGGTTTAAGTATGTGTTGCTTATTTATTATTTTGGGATGGAGCTTGTAACAAGAACAGTTCTGAGGAACTTCTGTGATAAGGTGAGTGAAGATGGACACAGTGGACAAATCCCTAATCTATATGACGAAGGTTAGCTTGAGCGTGACACTTAGTTTTATGTACACACATTAAATTTTAAAGGTGTTATTTCTAGGAATTGTTCTAGAAAGGCTTTGCTGTGCAATACTTATGCAATATTTAGAAACAGACAGAGAGTACCTGAGAGATTTCTTTCTTTAAAACACAGTGTAATACTCAGAAAACAGTTTTCCTTGTAGACCAGCAGACTTGTGTTGTTCACACATGTCTATATTAGAGCCTAGTCAAGTCTGGAGCTAATATCTTTCTAGTCTAAGTCTCAAGATAATCTCAAAACATCTTTCCTCAGGAGACAGTCTATTCTCATAATGCACAATGACGTCTTCACAGATTTAGAAAAGACGTATTCAAGAATCACACACCAAGACTCATTTTATTAAAAAATAAATGTGAATTCTGATATGATTTCTAATACTCTAACTATAGCAACTATAGCATGGTTACACTCACTGCTTGTATTCTACATCATATTTTACTATGACATAGACTTGCTGAGGGACAAACACAGCAGTGTTTCACTTATAGCGAAGACTGTCACTGACTTATCACGCTAATGTTGCCTCTAGCAGCTGCATCTATAGCATCTTGTCTCCCAGAATGCACCACAACATCATCACACAACTCACAGCACAAATCATTCACTCAACAAATTTAGACGTTTGGTAGAAAATCTGTAAATGTTCACAGAATGCACAAATCTGAATGGTTTATATCCACCCTGTTTATCTACATATTTTACAAACAAACCACTTATTTTCCCAACAAGGAAATTAACAAAAACAAATGATTGCAGGTGATACAGAACAAACTACTATGTGATAGACAATGTCTATCACTATGGCAACAGATTTATGGTCTGACACACACAAAGTCTCTTTCTCTGCGTTTTAGATTATTTTTTCATTTCTTCATTATTTTTCTGTCTGTTCTAAAAACTGCACTGCGATACTTAAAGCATACTTCTTTCACGCTGTGAAACATTATGCTTGTATGGCTGTTTAAACTGTGTTAAATCATTTTGAATAATTCAAAAGAAAAATGTGCATCTATTGCTTGTCTTTGGCAACTTTTATAAGTTATCATTAGTTTAATTAAATGTCTCTCTAGCATTTCTGCCCACGTAAAATCAAACTAATACATGTGAATTGTAAGTTAGAATAAAGTGGGACTTTTTTATTAAGATGAAAAGCCAACAACATGTAACTTTTCTCTAATTCACCATAACTGTCACAAAGGCCTGTGACACCTAATTTAATCACAGAAGTTCAATTGCTCTGCTAACTTTGTTCAGGGCCACTCAGTTATGCAGCCAGATGTTTTGGGCCAATCACCTGAGCTGTAAATGTCATGTGACCAATTACTCTGGAGCTGCAGGAGAACTGATTGGCTGATAACGTGCACAGACCCATATCCTTTACTAGCAGCTATTCTGACCTGAGACATGAAAGATATGAAGATGTCTATGTGTGAGAAGAAATACATTTAAGTAACAGTCCTTACTATAAAAAGGTCAAAATTAAGTGTTAATTCTAAATGCCTGTCA
>JBAJNP010009894.1:0-17304 GCA_036877545.1 Yasuhikotakia modesta | reverse complement strand
CAGGTCAAGTAATATGTGTTAAAATGTTGGAAATGTACACCGATTAATCTGAAGACCTAAATTATGAAATTATATTACCTTTCATAGTTACACATTTTCATTAATTGTTATGCGTTTAAAAAACATTAATAACTTGTGCTACTATTAGAGCATGCTGTCACAAGTTTAATAAACTGCCTCTCATTTCTTCTACAATGGTGTATAAAACAACACCTTTTCAAAGCAAACCTATAAAATATGTGTTTATACAGAAATTATCTCAATAAACACAGAAATAATCACAAGTAAAAATGTGTGATAACTACCTCACCTTACCTTAATGTTAATCAAAGACATAAACAAATATTACAATAAGTCTTATATAAAACAAAAAGTCGCATTAATCCTACTGCACAACACAACAGATTATCTGCACAATAATGCAAACAAAACTATGTTCTAGCAAAAAAGGTCCCATTTCTCCATCATGTTTCTAACTGACAGAAGTCTCTGTAAAGGAGCAGTCACCCGACATACACAATGTCAAGAACTTCAGCCTTTAGACACGAGTCTATTTCCTGAAAGCTTTAGGGTTATTAGGCACTCATAATGAAGCTAATTAGCAGGCTCAATTATTTTGTACGAAAGCTCATCAAAGAAACAATTGTGAGATGGAAACAGGCAAAACTGTTTTCTAAATCAATGAATGTGTCATTAACATCCAGTAAATTAAGTAATTTATCAGACGCTACAAAACGGGGCAAGTATTTACACGAGACAGTCAGGACACACCAACACAAATTAATATAACAAGATCGCGAACAACATAAATAAAACACATTTAGTCGTTTGCATCTGAGCTGTGAGAACATGAAAGGAATCACATATCCCCAAAAAAATTTTTATTTAACACTTATTTTTAATTTACTGCATATGGATTGGATTGACAGCTTAGATCGTACATCTTATATAGTTACAAGGTGTAACTTTGCTCTGCAAATGCTATAGCCAAATGCTTGGTGATTTTTTTTCCCACTTCAAAAACAGTAACTTTAATTCTTCTGTTTGGTTATTTCCGCTGTGTTTCTTGCATTAAAGGCAATCAAAACTCACTTTCTGTGCTGCTTTTTGCTATTTCCTAATATTGCGTCTTGCGCTTTTAAATGCAAGAACGTGTTGTGTTAAATCAACTGCTCACACATCACACACTGCTTAAATATCAAACACAGTGTGATTCTGTTTATCAGATTACAACCAACCGGATGCTGTGATGAAATGCACATCTCCAGATTGCCTTCAAACCGAGAAAAACCTACAGAGAAAATACAAACTGTAGTGGTTATTTAAACACAGACATGTGAAATAATAGTAATAATAGATGCAAGATATGCTTGTTTCTAATAGGTAGATATCAAATTAAAACGAACAAGAATTAGTAGGAATTAAAATGTTATAAAACAAGAATGTTTAAATAAAACTGTTGTGTTGATAAAGTTTTTTTATCAATGTTATTTAAAATTTGTAAATTTACACACTACAAAAAAGTGTGGTTTAACAAAACAGTTAAATATATATATTTGCAAGAGCCACAGTATATCTGAAGATTGCAAATTTGTATAATTACATAACATTTCGGATGCTTATTAGGTAAAAAAGGTGCATATAAATTGAGATATTCATAATGTTATTTGCTTTAATATGCACAGATTTTATCAAACATACTGCAATACTCCATATAGTGCCAAACCTGCTACATAGCATGATGTCATTTTTACTGAGGGCTTTTTTTTTTTGCATGCTACCTTAAACCTTTTATGAAATGGATAATCCTTTTTGTATTTGTTTTACTGTTTACATTCGGTTGAATAGCAGGTTTCATCAAAACAACATCAATACAGTGTGACATCACACCATACAGTGACATCTTTTGAAACGCCAACTAACTCTCACACACACAGACACACTCACACAGACACACACACAAACACATACTTTCTTCAAGCTGTTCGAATATAAACTGTTTAATGGGAGCTCAGTTTCTTCTCCGTTTGATTTATTGTTACAAATTACCCATGAATTAGTAACTCCATGTATTCAACATCAGTTGACAAAGTCATTTTTAATAATCACAAATCTCTAATTGACTGATATTCACAGGCCCATTTGTGATCAAAAGTATTCAGGAACTAAAACTCCCAGAATTCTTTGTGGTTAGACAAAAAGTGTAACAGTTAAACCACAATAATGATACTCTGTGGTCAAGTGAGTTGTTTAAGCCTGAAAAGGCTGCAGGATGTTTATGCACCTAAGCGTCTTCATTCTGGAATCAGGCACGGGAAAGTAAGCTCATCTGTTTTGCTCCAGCAGGTGGGAACCGCTGGCCTCAGCACTTTCTCCGACTGAGAACTCACTTTCTGGGGCACAATTCCTTAAAGCGCATTCACGTACACACACGCCAGCTCTCACACGCACACAGATTCTGTCCTCCTAAGGAACTCCGTCACTGGTGTAAAATGTCTCGCTGTCTGTGCTAACCGCTCCGCAAGGACAGACCACACATATTTAACACATCAACGGTAACAGAATTGTGTTTCCGGAATTATGCGGTCATCTTTTTGACATGCTGAGCATGACGGGTTCTGAATGCGGTTCAGTCCTACCATATCGTGTTCAATTGACACCTCAGTTCCCAGTGACGAACAAGTTTGGGAATTTCTTGTATCTGACGGCTTTATTGTCTCAGAAAAGCTGTAATGTAATAAAGTAAATGTGTAACCCCTGCTTGAGTTACCCACCCATGACGACTTCCTGAAGTCTTAGACCTATCGACTCAAACTATGTGATGAAATAAACACTGATGTTTTTTAAAATAAGGGCTGCCCTCTCTTGCCCAAGCTTTTACAGCACTTGAAATCCATTCAGGGCTGAAAATAACATCCCTCTTTTATCCACATAGTAGCCTCCACACAACAGCAATTTCATATATAAATATAGTCAATTAAAAGTCCCTTAATTAATATTAGCTATTTCCACCACTGAACCAATTTAATGATTAAAATGGTATTTAGGTCCAAGTTACTCTCTACATGTATTCTTCTTTATTAGGGTACATGTATTCTGTATCCTAATAAAACTAAGATAAAACAACATGTGTACAAATTTAATGTATTCTGCTACAAAATGCTGTAAAAGAACATGCAGAAAATGTAAGTGTTGCTTGCCTGTGAATAGACTCCTCTGAGATCTTAAAGTGTTGACGTAGCATTTTACCAGCCACCTACAAACAACACAGTAAAGACAGATGAGGCCTACAAACAACTCCTCTTTTACTACTAAAATGAACAAGAGCCCTCATATAATTTGCTTTTCTGTCTAGCTCATATATGTTTTAAAAACAAGAGTATAAGGATAAACACCAAACTAGTGGTACAAATCAAACACGTACACATTTATATCCCTCATTAGCTATTAGAACCCATTGAGAACACAGAACTGAGGTAAACAGGTGACACAAACTGCTGACTGTGTTCCCATGGATGTTTAATAGTGTATAACTCGGCCTGCAATGAGACACTGTACAGCTCTAATTACAACACCCCAGGATGTTCTGATAGGCTTTATTTAAAACACCAGTTGATGTTCCTAATTCCAGGTGCACCATTTAATGTTGTATGTATTACTTATGTATTTTGTTGACTGGATTTTACCACCATTAAAACCAGATGAACTGGAATAAACAGCCTAAAAGCTGTAGATAAGTACACAGCGGTCCATCTGGCTGTAAATGTGCGGTAGGTTGTTAGTATTGTTCCGATGTAAAATGCTATACTGATATTTGTTTGTCTGCTCTATTCGTCTCTGTGGCTGAAGGCTAATGGATGAGGTTTAATCAATGAGGCTACAACTGACAGGAGCTGGACTGGTCAAGCAGACATACCCCAGTCTCATCACCAACATAATGAGCCATTCTACCTTATGATTTATTTCTTCCAGCCTGCCTTCATCTTCTCTCCTCCTATTCCTTTACTAATTTAGTCATAACTATGAAAAGACTCTTTAGAGTCAGCATTTTTCTTGTACAGTAATTTTGAGGCATGTCCAGGGGAGTTCCTCTTAAAATGATGCAGTGTTCTCGCAGGTAGCAGAAGCTCTGACTTGGCGCTGTGGTTTCAGCTGATTAGGGGGAAACGGTTGTGGCTGGTGTCATACTATTTACAGTCCCATCTTTATATATGCGTGTTGTTAGTGTGTGTGAGCGCATACTGTGCAAATATAGGAGCACAAACAGCAAAGAGAGTCAGACTAACTCAAGTGAGGCTAGTTAAACAGCTTGATATATTCTCAAATATGAGAATAAAACTTTCATTATTCTTGTGTCATTGCCAAAATTCATGACTGACTGACTTCTGTGAAATATAAGCATTGTAGCAGAAGAATGTGTATTCTGCTCAACAAAAACAAACAGTTCCAGAAACGTCAAAGTCAGTGTTAAGGTACACTTTAGTTTTCTAATGCCACATTTTAGACTATGAGGTGAAGAAAACTGATTCTGTTTGATGTAACATTATTGCATAATTTGCCAGAACAATTGCTTTCAAGACCCCAATGAAAGCTCTTGTTTTCAAATGTGTTTCCTCTTCTAACATATTTGAACATTACAAACGAGAAATACCATATTTACAAAGTATCAAGCTTTTGGCTTCAGAAAGCACACAAGTCATGTAATCTGCTGTAACAGAACATATGTTGTACTGTTTGTATATTATAGATTTTATTATCTTTATATTGTTACATGAAAATATTCAGTGAAACTTGTCTCTCTTATGTATTCCACAGAGGAAATTAAGTCACAGGTTTGAAATATCAGTAGGGCAAGAAAATAATTTAATATAATTTTTATCTTTACATTTTGCTAACCCTTTAATTCAAAAAGCAGAGAATGGATCAATATTACACAACTTGTTAGCCCCGTAAAAACTGTGAGTATTAAATTCGATTGGGGTCAATGGAGTTGTTATTTACATAAACCTAATAGACTGAAAATGGGTATAGATTTTTTTGGTGTGGTTCAATAAGCTAGAAAACTGCACAGCACACACGCCAAGTATATAATCCTAAACTCCAGGCTAAGTTTATGGTGTTCTTTGCAGCAGATAAAGTGGCACTCAGGCAGGCCTGTTTCTCTTCTTCAGCGCTGAACTAAAAGTGAACTCGCTCTGCTATATATAAATACAGCTTTGCAGCCAATCAGTGGCATGGCTCCGGGGCATCATCTCGCTGCGCTGACTTTCCCATTACGATAATGTGAATCTCTCGCTCAGCCTCATAATACTGGCAAGCGTGGATAAAATACTGTCTCCCCTCTGCTCCACGCCGGCCTGCTCCCGCTCCTGCCACACACACTGAGAGAGAGTCTGTGCATACTAATGAATTTGTGCTTCAGGGCCCTGGGACTGGCAGTACCGCACTGGGCTTTGCTTCCTATAGGGGGCGCTATACAGATCAGACATGGTGCGCTTCATGTCGCACAGTTCCTCAGAGTAGTAGGATACGAGACATTTTTAGTGTATAAATGTACCACATGTTGCTTATGATAGATATTTTAAAATTGTTGCTTTCTATTTGTTAAAATTAAAGAGAAAGAACATAATTTTTTATTTACTAATAAACAACTCACTATGACATATCAGTACTACTAAATTTCTAAAATATAAACTACTACAAATCTTTATCATATCATCTTGTCACATTTAGACTACATTTATATATTTAGATAAAAATACGTAAGTCACTGCAGCAATACAAAACATCAGGTAACTGCCACATCAGATTAAAGCCATTACAGGTAAGCCTCATATTTTCAAATCCTTCTATAATATCTGCCAAAAACAGAACAAAAGTCTTCACATTTTGAAAAACCACCACAAAATTTGTCATATGTCATCTGGTAGACCTGTACACTCACACATGTACACACACCCACAGAGATGCCCAGACACATACACACCACATACACACACACACTGTTGTAGTGGGTGGGTGGAGCTGGGTGACTTGTGGAGCATGAACAGAGAACATGAAAAGAGCGTTTTGATGGGGACACTCTGTTTGCCATTTCTAATTTGTAGGCGGGGGACGAGAATGGGGCGATCACAGCGTGATTCATATTAAAAGTCAATTGGCCTTCAAATTCCTCGGGTCCCCCAAAGTCACTACTGGTGAGAAGGAAATGAGTCTTAATGGAGTGGCAGTGCCACAATAAAATATCAGAAATTGAATCTGACCACAAAACTCAATGGTCCAGGCACAGCACCTGAACGACTGACCATTACAGATATGAGATTCTCTCTTTTCGGGCCATTTTTTCTTGATCTATTATTTAGCTATGGATGGTCACAGGTTCTCCAAAAGTCCTTTTGTGTCCACCTTTCCTCTCTCGCCTGAACATCGGAGCACTTAGCAGTAATCTGTTTCGGCCTCACTTTTAATTTCTCGCATGTCTGCCTGCGCAGTGCTGGGGTAACTGGGAAGGCAATACAAAGCAAAAGGCCATAAAACCCTCCTGCTGCGTGAGATATATTAACTTTAACCTCGTGGTAATTACCAAAAACTATTTAAAACCAACTTTTTCATTTACTGTAGGTTACTTTCCACTAGGTTACTTGTGACAACTGCCCACATTTTAAATGACTATTAAGTGCACAAGAACTCACAAAGACTCGTAGGTAGACGGTCATTTATATCAGTTACAATGACATCAACTAACTTAAATGTTGTTTTGAGTCGACTACTGTTTACCAATGGCAGTTCCTTCAAAAGTAAACCACTGGGACTTTAAAGTTCCCAAAGTTGAACACAATTTCGTTTAAATTAAACACATTTTAAAGTTCTCATTTTAGTACATAAGTACATAAGTTTACATATAGCTTTTTTCTTCACATTTATTAGTCATTTTTTTCTACTCTTCAAATACCTTTAAATGTGTAGATTTCATTGCTTTTCCAGTGTAAGCCTGTTAAAACAATGAAGATTGTTTATAAACAGGATTTAGACGTTTAACTTAACATCATAATCATATAAATAATATTAATGAGTAGAGTAAATATATATATATATATAATATATATATATATATATATCTCTACAATTAACAATAATAAAATGTTTGTGCCCATACCTACATTACAGCACATGCTTAAAATGTGAGCACAAATGAATGATAATATTTTACCTTACAGGGTTTTAGTGTCATTTCCATGCTGTAATTTTATCAAATTCTGCAAAATACAAAAATATGTATAGGATTTAGTCCATCATTTTTGTATACATTAAATGCAATTGTGGAAATTCTAGGTGTCTAGAAACAATTACACAAAAATATTTTTCAGCAATTCATGCAACCACTTACACTGAACATTGTGCAATCTGGTCTCAAAACACAGGTAGCATTTAAATTAAAATATGTCAAAATGTAAAAAGCGTGTTTTAGAAATTTGCTTTCTAAAAGTCCACAGGGTCAAATATACTTACATAAAGAAACATCCTAGTAGGTTTAAGAGCCCCTACATACACAACACATGGTCTTGGAGCTGAAAAACAATTATTGAAACTGTAATCAGTTTCAGTTTAGCAATCACAACATTCAGATCATTTTGATATATGTCAGAAAGTCCTTATCGTTACCTTTAAAAGGTCAAAACTGGAATACCTTTCCAGAGGCGAGAAAGACACCCAGTCTTGACACGAGCACACATTGCCCTCTTCAGGCCCGGCTGTGTAAGATGACCCGCCTCATCTGTCATTCTGGCTGGAGGAAATCCAAACAGCTCAATATCATGTTTAACTAATCAGACAAGAGAATCCATTTAATGACAGCCTTGAGACATGAGATAAATGTTAGCCACTCACTCAGTCAATTCAAAGTGCCTCAACACTCAATCAGGATATAATCTACGAATCGGAACTAATAGCCAGAATATAGTGGTTTATTTTGTAAACACGGTACTCATTTTGCAAAGCTTGTTAAGCTTCTCTCATTTTAAAGTCTAAAATGACTTTGGCTTCAGCCACATGTGTAAAGACAACTTGCCATTCGTCTGCGCCTCTCCTATCTTCTTTTTTATTCTCCCTCCTTTTTTTCCCTCAGTATTCATCTCCATGACAGATGCAGAGTGAGGCCTGAGGCTGCAGTTAAGAATATGTGATGCAGAGATCCTTTATTAACATTTCATTCCCGCTCCCTACACGACATAAATTAGATGGGACGTTAAAGGCTGTCAGCTGTGGCGATCTGTCACAGCATCTTGGCTGGGCGTCCCCTGACTTCTGCAGTGTCTGCCACAGCCCACGATCGGTGCCAAGCCGATGTTCTCACTGTCTTTACTACAGCTACACAGTGAGACAAACAGCACTGCAGAGTGCAGTATAAACAAGCTTCGATTCAGCACTTTTTCAGATTCTGTTCACAGATCCGGTGGCCCGATCACCTGTGTGCGCTGTGGTGTGATGTTGGCTCTGGTGTGACTTGATTATAAGTGGTATCTCTGTTCAGTGTGCGCTCACGGCAAGATTTGAGACGTGTCTTATGGCTAGCTCAACGCTAATGTATTCATCATTAATCTTATCAGCTCTGCCTTTCCACATCATTTCAGGGCACTTGCACGATTTTTATCTCTAATTTGATGGTAATGAACCCATCAGCATGGAGTGGTTGATGAATATGATGAAAAATAGCGCTCGTATTCACTTTGGACAAGCCGCATCTTATCTCATTAGAAAAACTGATATTAAAGGTGCACTCTGTGATTTTTTCCTCGTTACAAAAAAAACTTGCATAAAGAAATGAATTATGCTTTTGAAAAAAAGGTTTAAAATCATACATATGCACAAGAGATGAAGAATCCGGGAATATTAGCAGCACAATATAATAAGTTTTTTCACGTGGGGGACATGTTGAGCTCACACAACCGGCCAAATACTACTTGATTTATTCTTAGTGGAAGTGAAACAAGCAAGATTACAGAGATAGAGCGTCACAGATTGTGAAACTGGCTTAAGTAACTGGAAAATCTTACTTTCACATGTCCAGGCTGACTCCAACAATAAAAAATGCACTGACAGACATTTGGCAGACACTTTCATCCAAAGCAAATGACAGGAACATCAAGTTACAAATCTGCATGTTTCCCAGGAATCGAACCTACAACTTTTTGTGCTGCTAAAGCAATGCTCCACCAACTGAACTACAAAAACATGCAACTACACAAATAATAATAATAAATAATAATGTTTATGAAACTGCACATACATTTAAGTTTTCTAACCATCCCAGTCCAGACTGCAGATGCTTTAAAAACTAGCAAACAACCAAACCAAACGTGGTGAGGTTAAAAAGAATTAGACTAGCGTGGGCAAAATTGCACAATGCATGCTGGGTAGTACAACATTTCCAAAGATCTAAAAAACTTTGGCTTTCAAAGGCAGTTGACCTGAGTTTATCAATGCTACTGAGTGCTATCCCAGCAGGCAGTGGGTGCTGCGAGGTGTGTGTGCTTTTTGTTGTTTTAATTGATAGCTCAGTGGTACTGAGAGCAGATGAAATGTCAGAGCTGAGAGGGGCAGCACTGCCCCGGGGTCTCCGTGGAGCCCCTCTCCCTCAGATAGGAACACAAATTGGATATGAGATTTGATCGCCAAGTCCAAATGTTACGTTCCCATTTTTTACACATGAAGAGAAATGGGTGGGGGACCCTGTGTGACCATAAATGACATATGTTTGTCACCTTTAAATGAAATGACCTATTTTGTCGAAACCGCTATAAGCCTACTTGTGCTCTTTCAGGAAAGGAGGACCGCAATATGTCGTGAAAGATTGGCTTTCTTTTCGGCCCTAGCAAAACACTGAAACACCCTCAGGGTATGTCATTTCCCTCTCCAGGAAGGTTAACAAAGCCTACGCTCCAAAGCATTACCCAGGCAAAAGTGCAGCTATACATTAAAAAAAAGGCAAGCACACAAAAATAAACAAAAAGTGGGAGTCTTCCACCAAGCAGCCGCTAAGTTTGCCACCGAAAAACCTTTACAGAGCTTTTGGAAACCTTACAATGACTGCTCACACTCTGCCCATATTAGCAAGTTAACTACTGTATGGTTTCCCTCCCTGCTGGTTCTTGAGTGGCGAGCGCTGATGAGCTCTTTGTCGCCTGTGCCTTTCTAAAGAGGGAAGTCAGCCGCTTCTGTCGTGTTGACTAGGTGCCAGGCCTTCCAGTTTGGCCCGATCCCTCAAGCATGAGCCTCACATATTCAAGCTGTTTCAACAGCCTGTCAGCTAATGGGATTTGGGAGAGGTACATTAAGCCTGTATGAATCTGTGAGGGAAAGCGGGACTCTGGATGCTCATATTGCTGTGCCATATTAAAGGACCGGAAAAGTGCTTTCCTGCTCCGTGTCTTCCTGTTAAATGTCAGGCCACATATGCTGGGAGAGAAGCCGTAATGGCTCTGATATGTTATGCTTATACTACATTAAACCCATTGAAACCTTGATTTGTCCGATGGGAGACTGTGTTTATCCCTGGGGGTGACAATTTGTTCATCGTGTTAGATCTAGTTTCTGCTGTCTTAAAGCTAGGAGGTCAGACTAGAGGATGCGTTGACACACTAGACTGAAACTAACTATCACTCTCAATGGAAAAATCCCTATCTGGAAAATAGTATCTTTTGTTGTCTTTGTGCAGACACAGATGAAGCAGCATTGAACAGTCTATGACAAATTTATTGATTTAAAGACTATGTGAACTGAAAGTTACAACAGACTTCAGTATTCTAACGTAAATCAAAGGGAAACAAACAAATGGAGAATGTGCCTTGTTTGTTGTCACTGGGAACTGATTGGCTACAGAAAAGTAGGCGTCTCAAAGCTGCAGCACACTACCAATGGAGGGGAGTGGTAAACAGCCCTGGCTCCGCCCACACCACCAGACTGACATCATTGGACAAGCTGTGACAATGCAAAGTACATTTTCAAATACTGATTAAAGATTGCAAGGGTTCATTTTTAAATAAATAATGGCATGCACGGCTAAATTATTCATAATAAACATTGCAATATTCCATAAAACTGTATGAAAAGCATATTTTAATTTCATGGTGACTTGAAATCAGGCTCAGTTCATTTAGAGCGAGCTCTGTCATTCAGAAGTTACTTAAAAGCCAATAATATTAATGAACGTCATAAAGTGAAACATAAAGCAGTGATTTCCTGAAAGATAATCTGGACAGTGGTATGAGTGGCATAGTAAAGGCCATTTCTCCAGCTGGGCATAAAATAAGAAAAATACATCACCCATATTCCTCCCAACTGCTCACGTCCTGGAAGGCAGCTCACTTCCTGTTCAGAAAATGCAAAGATGGCAGAAGGTTAATAAATTTCGGCAAAACCTTGAGTGTGATAGTGTAATCAGTGTGAGCAATCACGGGAATAATTGATCAACCAGATAAGATTCAACGTTCCCAGACGTCACCGTGGGACGGGGAACCTCTGACACTTTGACATGTATAGCGTGTGCTGTAATGTATACGAGGATGAAGCGTGTGCATGACTGATGGATCCGTGTTTGGGTGCATGACAGCGCTGGTGCTAAAGCGAGCTGTTTAATTAACCCTACGGCGAGTGGCTTGTCACAAATGCCCATTTTTTCCTGACTGAGACCTCGGCAGATCTAAAGGAAAGGCAGAGATGAAGAGGAGGAGGGGAAAATAGCAATAATGTGGATTCACAACGCAAGATTGCTTTTTTTATTCTATTTTATGGGTCAGTGCTCTGCATTCATTACAGGGACGTGAAGACATTCAGTTGTAGGACTAGTGCCTTCTTTCTCTACACTGGGAGCAGTATGTGAATTAATATGTGACGTATTTATCAGGTATATTTTAAACTGTAAATAAACTCCAGCTTCATTGCAGGCGTGTCCAAAAATTAATTGCAGGCATGTTAGCAGAAATTACAATGATCATTGGCTGCGTATTCCATTAGACGAACTGAACTATTATCAATTAAAACTATGATCGTTCCTACAGTATTGGTAGCTCTTGCCTGACATTTCAATAAAGATAACATTTAGTCAGGCACCAGCAACGCATTTGTGATTTGAGCACAGGACAGTGAAGGGTAAGATTAGCTCTAGAAAAGTTCAAGCAGAAACCTTAAATAAGGCTGAGTTTAACCCCCATTCATCTTGCATATTGATGGCCACATTCCCGCCCTCTCCTTGTCTCTCATAGGGATAATGCATTCTCCAGCCTGGAATTCTATCAGAGCAGTCTGCCTCGTCAGTTAAATCAATAGGCAGCGTATGGCGACGGGTCAGCAGTCACGTTTTGCACCGCGTCTTCAGGCGGCAGGCTGATGGTTTGAGTGTTGGAAATTTGCTTAAAGCCCACACCAATTAACTTCAGGATGATGAATGCTAGGGGTGGGCAGGAAAGGGCCGAGGGGTTCTGCCTCTTTTTGTGCGAGAGGCTCAGCTGCTTCGGTAAATAATGGAGAGGAATGGGAGGGGCCACTTTTAGACAGATAAAACTAGGAGATTTGGGTCTGGGTCAGCCCACCCCCTAATGATTATGTCAATCTCTGTAAGTGAGCCAACATTGGAGCTGTCAGGACATAATCAGTCAAAGCTGGATTTGTAAGAGGTTGCTGGGGAGGCGCACTAGGCCGAGCACAAAACATTTGCATGGGGAATTGCCCTAATCTTTGGAGAGGAGGTGGCGCAGGGGTCAGACTCTTTTGTTGAGGTTGACAGTGAGGCCTGTTGAAATGAAGTGAGCAGTGTGTCGTCTCATCACACAGTTCATAAAGAGAGAGGAGATCTTTGGAGGAGGGACGCCACACAATAGTGGGAAATCAGCACCAGGTTTTTACAATATGGAGACTATTCATCAAGTCCTTTCACTACGTAAGCCAACACTTCACTTCCAGCCCTGTTCAAAAAAAGAACAACAAAGAACACTTTAAACAATTATTAACACACACAGATTTACACACAGCAGCCGCAAACAAGCATTTAGACACTTTTGGACACCTAAGTCACACTTAACAAAGAACATCTTTCATTGCATTATTTGTGTCAACCAGGAAATGCTTTGTAATTCTGATACAACAGCAATGTCATTTAATACTGAAACTGCATAACTAAATTGATTAAATGTCTGTACTGTATTCCTGTAAAACAAAATAAAAAAAAATTGGTGCATTTTAAATTATGGAATAATTGCCCAAGTACTTTACTGCCCGCTGCACAATATATAAAAAAGATTAATAGTTTGACTATATCATAATATACAGTCTATATTGTACATATATATATATAGTCTATAGACTATATAATTGACTATATCAAGATAAATATTCTGCTTTAAAGGCTAAACAAATGCCACTCGAGTTGCTCCCTGACCTCACAGACACACGAAACGAAAGGTCAAAGCACTTTGTGTGATGCTGACTTGGTTAGTGACAACTCAATGAGTTTCTGAGAAGCAAGAGTGGAGACAAGAACATTTAAAGTGTCACATGGCTGTGAGGAAGATGAACGTCATCACGGGGAGCAACAGCTGTTACACTTTGAACAGTCAGGGAGCAGATGTCACCCAAATTCCACAATATATTCAAATTACTGAACAAAACTATAATGGAATTGTGGGCAGAATGTTTTGTTTATGTGTGAACAGCTCACATCTTACACAGGTGCACTACAGGATTAGACGAATAAAAATAATAATTGTAAATCCCTGCCAGCAGGCCAGAAAAGCCAAATGTTATTTATTGCTCTTGTAGCTCAGTTGAGCATTGTGTTAGCAGTACAAAAGTTGTGGGTTTGATTCCCAGGGAACACACGCACTGATAGAATGTATAGCTGAAATGCACTGCAAGTCACTTTCGATAAAAGCGTCTCTTAAATGCATAAATGTAAATCTCACTCTCTAACTTTTCTTTAGAAATGAGTTTTTAGTTGCTGAAGTACACCCACCGTCCTTCTATGGAAAACCTGCAGTTGTCGCTGCTTTATTGAAATAATAAGCCCTCCACATAATGATTTAAACATCTGCGCATCTAAACACAATCAGTGGTGGAGTGTTTTGGCAACAGTGTTGTTGACACCCGTATTCTCAGGACAATTAACACAAAGCAATGTAGAAACACAGCTGTTTGGCTTTAAGCAGAAAAGCATACCTCTAAAATAGTATTCCTTAAAAATGTGTGTTATGGCAAAGATATGGCATATGGCAAAGTTTACATTACAATCTTGCATAAATATCCTAAAAAAATACAATGGTCTCTATATGCATATTTATTTGAACACTTTTTACATTTTTAAGAGACACTTCAAGGGGTTCACCCAAAAATAAAAATTCCTTCATTTATTGAGCCTCATGTCATTCCAAACCTCTGAATTTTTTGCATGGAGGACAACAAAAAAATATTCAAAGGTAGCACTCATTGACTTCCACAGAACCACAGTGACATTTTACTAAATATCTTTTGCGTTCCACTACAGAAAGTCATAAACTTAGAATTACCTGTAAATGCGTAAACAATGGATTTTTGGGGGGTTAGAATACTATATGTTGAATCTACTATATTTTTACAATTTATAATAAACTGTACCCAACAATCCATTTTGTTGCTTAGCTGTAAAACGAGACAGCCTCATGTTTAAAGAATAGCCTCACGTTTAAAGTCATCATCACCCTGTAATGGACAAAAACAAAAGATCTTTCTCCATTTCTGCACAGCAAGGTCTCCTACTGCGACAACAGCCTGTGATATCTCATTTAAGATCATTTACATGAAGTCCTCGTTCACTCCCCCTTTAGACAAAGCTTATCCATCGTTATAAATCAGCACAACAACAGACAAAAAAGCACAGGTCAGCAGTTTCTTCCCCTCAATCTGTCTCCTCTCTTCAACAATCTGCCTTCAGCTCTTTAATACGTTATCTTCTGCAAGGATAAGTATGCCCCTATTTAACAAGCCTTGCCGCTACCTATGCTATAGACTTTCTCATAAAACGAGAAAATTCATCTAATCAATCGCTTTTAGTATGTTATCTGTTTCTCCTGACAACTTAAGTCCCTATTGATTTGCCATTACTTTGTTGGATAATCTCTTGTCAGGGCAACATTATAAAAATTAAGCCATTTTCAGTCTTCATATACCTTACAGACAGGGTCGATTTTCTTAATGTGTTTTATTTTTGTGTTTTTTTCTTATAAGGAACTGACCTGCCTGTTGTGACTTGCCTAATAAATCACTTTCAAACGCTGTATATAACATGATCATGTCTCTCTTTGGCATGATGTTTGCGTGGTCACGCAGTTTCACAATAATAAAGTTAAATCTTAAAAACAAAATTCAGATTAAAATTAGCTTTTTTTAATTCACAAGTACCTGGCAAAATAATTACACCATATCTTATAGCAAACAAAATGTGAACACAAAAATGTTGTGATGCAACACAGTCACAGCCAATTAAAATGTTTCTAATGTTAACACATTGGACCAATAAGATTTCATTGTCTGAAGGGATCACAATGCTGCAAAAATAAACAAACAATGTGCTGCTCTTGCACGGTTGTAACTGGTGAAGCAAAAAACAACTGTAACTGCTTGTCGGTTATCGGGTGTCTTGTTACAACAAGTAGTTACAACAAGATGTCTGCAGATTAAGTCACTTCACTGTACACTGAACTCTGAAATCACAATCTTAAAGTTGTGTGTAGGCATGTACCTCTCCACTCACAACAAAGTCTGTGTACATAAAGTGTCATAGATGCTTTGACCTCCTCACCTTAGAAAAAAAATACATCCAATCTGATGAACAAACTATCACCCCCATAATGCAGTAAAGCAACCTATCAGAGTGGCCACATGCGGCCTGACATTTAACAGGAAGACAGGGATCCATTTCCTGATATGCACACCTGCATTAACATGGACCACGTGTAGCGGCCTGACCCCAAACATCAGTTCCTCTCCTCTGTGTGTAGGTGCCTGCGGCTTCTTACTCGGCCCAGAGGAGCCCCTTCATTAATCGCCCTCGTTCTGGGGGAGGTACTTAATGCACACGCATGACAATCGGCGGGGCTGTAATTGCATTGTCAGGGGCCAAAAAACAAGCTTGCTCCTCCAAACAGACATCTGGCAAGGAGGCAGAGAAAGCCATGTTGTTAGGAGAGGGAGAGCAAAGCAAGACAAATAAAATTACTGCTTGGGTTGTGAGATCGGTGGGAGCCCAGGCTGGCTCATCTCACCAATGGGAGAGCACGCCTGTTGTAACCCAATTACAGGAACATAAGCAATTTGTTAGACACTTCACATAATGTAACAATTTCCCAATAAACTCTGACTTGTAATAACATTGCTGAGTGAGTGCATAAATTCTAAAGGAACGATGGTTTGAATGCGGCAGCTGCGGGCAGAGAGTTAGCAGCATCAGCAATATCGCTCACACTTACACTGCGACCTGCTTCCAGTCTTTGTGTTGTTTAGATAGGATGCGAGGACGGGGCAAACAGGAGCATGAGGGGCTTGCATCCACAGTTTTTCAGCTGCCTACTCAGGATAAAAGGAAGCTGGGTAGCATAAGTTAAGCAGTTATGTAGATAAAACAAAGATAAAACAAATCAAATTTATTGCCATACTGTTAAACAGTCAGCTATCACAAAATATATTTCCAGTACTACAAACTATGATTAATAATTTTAATCTAAATATTTTCATGTAAATGCACAAGTATGTATTATGTTCATACATACACAGTATCATACACAGTAATTGTCTGTGTTCAGTGACATTACAGGACATTCCAAATCTGTGTTCGGTGACATCACAGGACAATCCAAATCTGTGTTCAGTGACATCACAGGACATTCCAAATCTGTGTTCGGTGACATCACAGGACATTCCAAATCTGTGTTTAATGACATCACAGGAAATTCCAAATCTGTGTTCAGTGACATCACAGGACAATCCAAACATAGCATAGCTCCTGCAACATCAATGTCACTGGTTGAATATGTAGGAACTTCTAAAGGGGCCTCAAGATTATTTCAAATTATTTAAAATAAGACAAAACAGTCATTACAATAACCTAAAATCAAAAATCTCTTGGTGTTTGTTTATTTTTATTGCAAATATACATCTTTCTAGTTATGCCAAGCAGCAGAAAATTTTATTGGATACAAAAGGTAAAAAAAAGACAAAGTTGAGAAGTGCTGCTCTATGTATGCTCTACAAATGTGTGTGTGTGTGTGTGTGTGTATGTGT
>JBAJNP010009893.1:0-17305 GCA_036877545.1 Yasuhikotakia modesta | reverse complement strand
GCCTCGGATAACAGGATTACATTGTTCCACAATCTAACGGGAATCCTTAAATAGCCTATGAGAGCGTCAGCATCTACTGTTAACGCCATCTGGGAATACTGTGAATTATTTATTATTTTCAGAGCTCTGCTAGTCTGGCTGTCATCATTTACAATCTTGAAGGTATGTGTCTTTATGATAGAGTTTTATACACACACATACACACACACATACACACACACACACATATGTAAGATAGATAGATAGATAGATAGATAGATAGATAGATAGATAGATAGATAGATAGATAGATAGATAGATAGATAGATAGATAGATAGATAGATAGATAGGAAACACAGTGTGTCATACCTATAAAAACAAACATAAAATCAATAGAAACATGCACATTTAAATAACTTTGACATTATAAAGTGAAGCTGAGCTTTAATTATTCACAACATGACTTGTGTTTATATAGTTCATTTGTCTTCTAGCAAACATGGCTGACATGCTACGAAGTTTAAACCTGCTGGAAACCCTTAAGGAATCCATGGAGAAGAACAATTTCTCAGACGTAAAAGACGCTGTGGAGGACATGTTGATCAGCAGAATAAACGTTGCAATCGCAGGTGACAGAAACCCTGAGAAAACCACTTTCATCAACTCACTTCGGGGGCTCAGCCAGACTGATGAAGGGGCTGCCGGCGCTCCATCCTCTGCTGCTCCGGAGGAACTAGCCGTGTTTCCCGATCCCAAGCATCCGGATTTTCGGCTCTGGGACCTGCCACCTATCCCCAGCCATCCCAGCTTTGAGGCAGAGAGTTATATAAAGCGTTACAAAGCTCCACGGTACAATGCCATCATTATCACAGACGCTCCCACCAGGAACAGCGTGTCGGTGTGGAGGGAAGTTCGGTCGTTACAAAAAGAGACTGTTTACTTCATCTTATTAGCTTCCATGAAGGACACAGAGAAAACTTTGGAAACTAAGAAGCGGGCGAGTCTAGAAGCGCTTCAGGCTGAAGGGGTTCCACTGCCAAAGGTGTTCCTGGTTCAACCGGCCGCTTTGGAGAAACTGGACTTTCCAAAGTTTCTAGAGGTGATGAGAGGCGACCTTCCAGAAATAAGAGCGCACGCTCTTCTCCTGGCACTGCCCACATTCTCCACCTCATTGGTTGGTCAGAAAAAAGACGCATTTAAGGCACTAGTGTGGGCAGCTGCCTCCATATCTGGTGGGGTTTCTGCCATCCCCGTGCCCCTGATGGCCTCGATGGTGGACGCAACCGTGGCCGTACGAATTCTGACGAAGGCCCAGGTCTCGTTTTGTCTGGACGATGGTTCTCTCCAGAGAACGGCTAAGCAGCGAGGCCTCGATCCAGCCAGACTGAAGGCTCTGAGGACCTGCGCTCTTTCTCTCGAGGTGAGCAAGAGTGAGGTCAAAAGACGGCTGGCGGAAGCTGAGAAAGAAGTTAGCAGCGCTACAACCAGACTGGTGGAGCTAGCCATGCCAAGACACGCCAGGTCCGTTAGCCGGTCTTTCACAGTCATGCTGCAGGCTCTTAACGCCGCTATTGATGACATGAGTGCTGATGCTGAGAAAGTTGTTGCTATGGTAACAGAAGAAGGACAGTAGAGCACACATATTGGAGAAAACATACAATTGCCCCAATGCACAAACATGTTCTTTCACACTAAATGTGATTGATTTATATACTTAATCTAAACACAGATAAGTTACGTACAGTATGTTTACATAACAATAAATAAATGTTAGAAAGTAATAAAAAACTCTTTTATTGATTATTACAAACTACACATCACAATAAACAGACATATAACAAGTTCTTATCGTACAGAAGTTTTTATCCGTTCATTTTAACAGCGACGTAACATAAATGTCAATGCTTGTCATACATTCATTTACTGTAACAGAAAATCAGCCACTTCTGATGCTTATAAGCAATTAAAGATCATTTCTGTTCATTCCCACAATGTCCTTGTTTTTACGTTCAGTGTGTGTTCAGAATGAAACGGGATGTTGTTTGCAAACATTTCGTCTCGTTTCCCTGTTATGGATTACATCACTTTTTACAGAACAAAAAAGTTGTATTTCATGTGAATTATGACTTTAAAGTGTTTGTTTGCACAAACCGAAATGCATGTGGTTTTAATAGGAAAACTCTAATCTACTGAAAATAAACACATTTTAAAACATTAAACTTTGTCTCTGAGCCTCCTGTTGATTTTAATACATGTAGATTTTGATTTAGATAAATACATTTAGACATAAAGTCAAACTCAACTAAAATGCAAACTCTGTAAATGCAGTAAATGCAACAATAAATGTGCATTTAATGCACCAGTAGAAACACTTCGTCTATTTCCGTGGTTTTTAAGGTGGCAATTGACAGATAAAGGTGAAAGGGCGACCCCTAGTGGTCCTGGGTGGTAACCTGCTATTTTTTTCCAAGGTTGTTTTTCTCACGTCATGTACGTTTGATTTAATTTTCAGTTTCTATAGAGAAGCATCGTGAATTTATTGTGATCGCATGTTATTACAAATGTAATGAATGTAATGTATTTTGAATATGATATAAGACACTTTGAGAGCCGTAAATCTGTTATTTGCCTGCGCCGGTCTGTATTTCTTTGCTGTCCATTTAAAAAAACAGCTTTCATTTCACAAATTGTGGAAAGATGGCTTGAATGCATCTTCACTAAGCTGAGAACGTTTCACTGACTTTAACAAGGGAGTTTCTGCATTTCTGCTGTTGTTTCAGTGTTACTTCATGTTAAACAGACGTGTTTTTGTGCCAGAGTGGACAGCAGTTTTTTATTAAACTCGCGGCCTGTTCTGTTCAGACTAATCATTTCCAATCTTTCCAGCTTCGGCTAAGAAGACAGTTTTGGTTGTTGACTACATTGTTAACTAGAAATATATTAGAAAAAATGCTTGAAGAACTTCATCAGTGATTGAACACTGGTATAAACACATCCTGAGAGATTTAAGATGGCAGAAAGTTTCAAAGAAACAGCAGAAGAAACGTCTTCATTTAAATTACACCGCGTGAAAACAACTGAACGTAGAAATTGAAAAACAGACTGAAAGAAAACGAGTTTCTATTTTTAATCACTTCGACACAGAAGTAACCACTGACACAGGAAGTCAACTTCACGCTCAAATAGCAGAAATTAACACATGCCCTTATTCTCTTACAGGAATCTGTCGTTTTGCGTATTTCTTTTATGTCTGAATGTTCAGGTATGCAAAGCTAGTACAATACAAATCCACAGGGGAAAGTAGTTCCCCTTTTGGGTCTTCATTTACAAGCGATTTGAACTTTGCTGAGGTTCCATCTGAGAACCGCGGACTCAGTTTTAAGGTAAAAATAATAATAGTCTTGGTTTAAACTGGTCGTGTTATTGTGGTTCAATGCATTTCACGGTTGTTTTATTGTTGGCTGATGCTACATATTATTTGCGTATTTTAATTCTACACATTACTGCAATATCGCTACATAATGTATCTTGGCTGCAAAACGTAAAAAGTGTTTTAGAAACTCACAGTTAGTTTTTTTAATTTTTTAGAAACTCACAGTGTCACTTAGAAACAATAAAAGGTTCAATAAATAATGAAGTAAATATTTTACAACAGAATTATTCATAAAACATGGATTTCAGTGACCAAGTGTGAGGCCTCATTATTTTATGGTAGGTTATTAAAATGCTGGGATGTTATAAAATAACAAATTACTTTAAAAGGCCTTTATGGCAAATGAGGGGAAGAAATGAACAAAACATACACAGCTGTGATCTTCCAAATACACCCACAATCGCTCGCCCACATGAGAAACGACAAGCAAAAAAACTCTGTGACTCTGTGTTGTCAAGACAAAACACTTTATTTCCTAAAACACGCTGTTTATTTACGTTTATTCCATTAGCTGCTGAAAAGACTCTTCAGACAGATGATGTTTCCTGAATCAATTGCTCTCCTTTTGATTGGTGCGTATGTGTTATACACTGAATACATACATTTCTCAGGTTACTGGAACAACATCCAGATTAACTTTGTTTTCCTTGCAGGTCTTTTGTTTGTTTCCTGCACTGTGCATGATAAAAAAATAAATGTTCCTGAAAAAAATGGCGAAGATAAAATGAACATAAAAGAAGGATCATGTGTCACAATCACTTGTAGTTACGAGGAACAAAACGATCAAAACCTAAAACTGCTGTGGTTTAAAGATCCAGAATATGATTACATTTTACAAATCTTTAAAGGGACGATCGTGTACAGTAACACAGATGATCGCCCCCAGTCGCCGGATTATTTCAGGAGAGTAGAATTCATCACTGAAAATATAAAATATATAAATAGGCAAACATGTGACTTAAAAATCAATGATCTACAAAAGACAGACAGCGGAAACTACAAGTTTAGATTTATTGGTTCAGATACCAATAAGTTCATGAGTGATGCTGTAAATCTCACAGTTACAGGTGAGTTATGGTTATGAATGTTCATGAAACGTTTACTGAATAATTTACACCTATGTTTGTTTTTGTTTTTTTTATTGTGTATCATACAACATTGTACATATGTTATATTTTCTGTGCGCCTTTACAAATAGCACCTTTCTGCAGTATCAGTTTTTATTTAATGCAGCATCTTATAAACTTTCAATATCACTTTAAGATTATAAATGTTCATACTAGGGTGCCAACTAAAATAATTGTACTATATTTTTCCAATTGTAGACAATCCTTGTAAGGTGACCATTGAACCAACAGAGCTTTCGGTGAAGGAATCAAATGAATTTACTGTTTCCTGCTCAATCTCTGAATCCTGCTTAAATTATCCTGAGTGGTCTCTTCAGAAACCGGGACAACCAGCAGAAGTCATTTCATCCACCAGTGAGATCACACAGAAACAGTTTGTAAACGATGGCAAAATGGTCACCCAACTAAAGTTTACACCGACATGGAAGGATGACAACATGATCTTCTCGTGTAGCCAAACAAAAAACCAGGACAGCTGCCTCATCAGAAACGTCACTTTGTCTGTAGAACGTGAGAACTGACTGCTGATAAACACATTTGTTTCTTAGCACATTGAAGCACCATTTGGAATAACCATTATTTATTTGGTAGAAAAGGCACAAAGATTCACAGCTGCCCACTTCTCTGTTTTCTTTTGTAGACGAACCAAAAGAAGTGAAGGCAACATTTCACCCTGCAAGGATAGAAGAAGGAGGGACTGTCATTCTGAACTGTTCCTCCATTGGTCGCAATGTCACAGTGTCATGGTTCAAAATGGAGAACGGAGGATCACGATTGGTTGGGAATGAACTTAAGGCAGTAAAACCAGAAGATAGAGGAACATATTATTGCCAAGCTAAAAACAATCATGGATCCCAAAAGTCTCCTCATATTTCTATTGATGTCATGTGTAAGTCTGGTTTATATGTACAATTTATGCATTTGGCAGACGTTTAAGTGACTTTCAAGTTACGCGTTTTATGAGTTTACATGCTCTCCTGAGATCGAACCCGTGATCTTTGCGTCGCTAGCACAATAATGTACCAACTGGGTTAACATTTTAAGAAAGTAAAAGTTACTCTAACAGTATGTTGATTATTAATCGTTCCTTAATATCAAGGTTATATTCTTTTAATCTAAATATCTTTTGCCTGTACACTGAATTTTTCAGACGGTCCGAAAGGAGTCAGGGTGACCCCTGAAGTTAATGTAGATGACATCAAAGAGGAAGATGAGCTGAAACTGACGTGTTCTGTGACAGACAGTAACCCACCGGCCAATTATTTTACCTGGTTCTTCAATAATTCAATGTTATATGGACAAAACTCCTGGAGATTAACCATCAACACAGTTACACCTGAAAACAGGGGATATTACAGATGCGAAGCCGCTAATACAATAAACACCAACTCATCTGAAACATTACTGGTACCTGTAAAATGTAAGTGTGATATTGTTTATTTATTTTCTAGAGTTGAGCAATTCATGACACTCCGTAAAATATTTCTAACATTCATTTCAAACATTTGTAAAGACAATAACGTTTAGATTGCCTGTGGCTTGTTTATATGCATGTAATTTCCTACAGATTCACCACAGCGAATTGAAATACAGGGGAAAACGTCAGTAGAATTGGGAACCCAACTAAGTCTAACGTGTGTAGCTGATGCAAACCCTCCGCCGTCTGCGTACACCTGGACATACACACCTGAAACGAAGTCTGAAACGCTTCCCCTGCCGCCGTCAAAAACAAGCGCAACGTTAAACATTGAGAGAGTGAGCGTTCAACATGCTGGGAGCTACACATGCGCTGTTACCAATAAGATTGGTAGAGGAGAAAAGTCAGAAAAAGTTGATGTGCTTTGTAAGTCAATTTCTTAACTTTATACAGATGATGATGACAATTGATAGATAGATGATTGATAGATAGATAGATAGATAGATAGATAGATATTCACTTTAACTCACATTAACCTCAGTATTAGAAACTTAGTAAGATTTCTCAGATAACCAATAAACGCCACGTTCTTCTCAAACACTACAGATGCCCCGTTAACGCCTGAGCTGACCATGGAGAATGAAGTGAGAGAATATGAAGTTATCGCCATTGCCTGCACAGTTCAAAGCTCTCCTATCTCACAGCTCACAGTGACCAGCCTCTCTGATCCCAAACTTGTTTATAGGAATCAGGAGGAATCCAACGTGTTGAGGGCCTTCCTGAACATAACGGAATCAGATGCAGAGGGCTACAGGTGCACGGCACAAAACCGATACGGTTCAAATAACATCACCAAAACACTCACAGTGTTGTGTAAGTATTTAGCATCTGAAAATGTGATCGTTTCTGCCATGATGGACAATACATTTTAAGGAGGGGACATAATTTAATATTACTTTTGTACGTATATCTATATAAACAGATATTCTGATTGATTCATTTATGAATACTTTTATTAAACTATGATTATTTAAATTGACAGCAATTTGATTATGAATACTAACAGAAATACCTTTATAAAAATAAAAGTTTAAGCATTATTTGTAGTTATGTCATAATAGAAGAACATTTATTGGTTCCTTATAGAACCATTTTCTACTACAAAGAACCTTGTGTACAATTGAAAGGTTCTGTGGATGCTAAAGTTTATGAACATGACAAAGAGCCTTTTAGGAACCTTTATTTTTAAGAATACAGAATTGTACAGAAATGTAAGGTTGATTCATATAAGACACAAAGTACACAGAGGGTAAGTATTGCTGTAGCTTAAAACATTTCTCTTTTGGTCTGGACTCGCAGATGCACCTAAAAATGTCACCATCGGTTCTGAAGGGGAATGGAAAGAAGGACGTGAGCTGAGACTCACATGCAGAACTCGATCTGTCCCAACAACGTCCTCCTACGAGTGGAAAAAACTCTCTGGAGGCAAATTAAAAACTTTACAGAATTCACAGACACTTCGTTTTACATCTCTGCACCGCAATGACTCCGGACAATACACATGCATCGCTGGGAATGACATTGGAAAAACAGAATCCTTACCAGTCGACATCAAAGTTAAATGTAAGCAGTCCTTGCTTTTATCTCATTTTACACTTTGTAGCTTACTGGTTAGTGGGCTTAACGTGTAAAACCTAAACCTAAAGGTTTCTGATTCAATTCCCAATGCTGGCAGGAGATCTTCATAAATTGCTAGTTTATTTAATCTGATATAATATAAATGAGCAAAAATAACATGTTTGCATGTGATATTTGGCCATGACTGTTGATTATAACAATAATATTCATACTTATGATTATACATTATCTGTATAGGTAATAATCATAAAACGTTCTGTCTGTTTTCTTCAGATCCTCCACAAATAAACCTCGTCCATAACATGTCCGCCCAGGAGAACTGGGAGCACGGGGTCCATCTCACCTGCAGCGCTGAAGCGTTCCCCCCTCCTAAACAGTTCTGCTGGTACACACTGGAGAACAAAGCAGCCCTGTCCCATCAGCAGAACTTCACTGTTCTACCGCAGAACCCAGGAACATACTACTGCACCGCAACCAATGAAGTCGGAACGTCACAATCCAAACACATGAAACTGTTTGTCCGCAGTGAGCATGAAATATGTATTAAACACACTTCTAAAATAAATCTCGTCGGTTTCTCAGTGTTTCTCATCTCTTTCTCAACCTCTCTTCGTTTAGGCAGCGTTGGGCTGTTCTGTGTGGTTTTCTTCTCTATCTTTCTGCTCTTGGTTTTCATCCTTCTGGCCATCTTGTTTATCCGCAGGTACGTTCCACTTTCGTTTTTAATAAACACTGTTGCAACAGGTCACACATTCCCAAAGTAACAACGTTTATAGCACCATAAATATACTGTATTTAAATGAATTAAAAATGAGTTTGTATATTGTATTATTTTAACATATATCATATATCATGTGCCTGACAAAGTTGTACGTTTCTCAATGGTTCCCCCTTTTGTTTTGCAGGGAAATCATCAAGTCAAGATCAGGTCAACAAAGCGGAGCAAATAATCTGTTGTGTTTTTTCCCAACGTTCCTGACACGCTCTTCCCGAGTGACAAATTTGCTATTATTGGTTATTTTACTTCTGTTTGCTTGAATGGCTAGTTACAGATAAAACTTTATGATATGCAGGAAAAATAAAAGAGTGTCATTTCGTCTAATAGGTGATATCAAATATAATATCTGATTTGCTTGGAATATACCCAGGGCTCTCAAAATAATACCCGGGAGAACCTCTCTATGGGAGATGTTCCTGAGGGAATGCCTGGAAGAGATGTTTACTCTGAAATTACGTTTTCTTCTCAGGACCCTCCAAGACCGCAGACCAGGTACCACCAGCTGAGATTCCTGAGGAAGTATTGAGTTCATCTTCCACTTCATGTTACAAAATTCATTCATCTTTTGCTTTTCAGACCAGCGATCACTCCACAGACATTACATTCTGCAAACGCCACACAACAAATCAAAAAGGTCTGAGAATGTTTCAGTTTTCTTTAAAACAAACAAACACGGGATGGCAAATCGCAAACAAGTGAGAGGTTGAAAAACAAGCGACTCTCTTTTTTTCTCAGGGAGCCCCCAAACAACAGAAACATGATGAGGTGGCCTGTACTTCAGTAAACTACACCACTTTGGAGTTTAAGGGGAAACAAGAGCCAGAGAAAAGGTAAAAACTTTAATGTTTATGTATGGGTTAAACTATTTAATATAGGTTACATGTTTACCTTTAATATATGGCTACTGTCAGGAACCTTTAGAATCCCATCATTTAAATTATTAAAGGACCAGCTAATCCAAAAATTATGTATGTCAATGTAAAACATTGTAACAAAAAACAAAACAACAATAAATATATTAAGATGGATAAGTTCAAAACTAAAATTGTGTAGAATAAGAAAGTAAGTATATCACGATTTTTAAAGCAACGAAAGGGGAGAAATTTGGGTTTTTTAACTATTCTTCTAACTAATGTAACTGTGATTGTCACCGAAAACATTTCATATCAACGCATCTAGAAACTCAAACTGTAAAACATCCTGTTGTGATGAACACAAACCCCTGTTGTACTTCAGGAAATGAGTTTTTTTCTTTCAGAGACCCTGACAGCTCTGAGTCTGTGATCTACGCCAAGGTATTAAACAAAACAAAGCTGAAGGTAATTTTATAGGTTTGCTAAATCAGCTCTGACTCTGTTATACCAAAACATGCCACTCAAAGTGAAATGTTTTTATTGTCACAGATTCTACACGCTTGAAGCCACCAAACCATTTCAAACTGAACTAAAAATAAAAACAGAACAAGTATATACTGTGACCTAAACCTGAGTTTGTTTATTGCAGCATTCAGAACCAGAGCAGCCGGATTATGAGAATGTTTCTGCCCCAAAACGGCCGATATTTACCAATATGGACTGGGAGTCTGATACCAGCGATGAAGATCAGATTAATTACACCACTGTGTCCTGCACCGTTAAGCCTGGCCTCACAGAACCCAAACAGAAGAGAACCTTTGGTAGTTCTAGTTCTGATGAAGGGGACAGAACCGTATATGCTGCTATTAAAAAAACATAAACGCAAAAAACCTGCTGAGATATCTGCCTATATTTCTGAAAGATGCAGCAAACACACCTCATGACTTGTTGAAGTTAACCATATATGTTTTCCTCCATATGTCTTTTTCATTTTAACTACAATAAAGATTCAATAACAATTCTGATATATAGTGTGAATAAATTGTGGCGTGTGATTTTGTGCTTAACTTAATATCCAGTGCATGAAAACAACTTTTTTTTGTTTCATTTCACCCATAAGTTTGGTGGCGCCTGCAACACCAGTGTCAGGGTTCATTTCCCAGTAAATGATCACACATTTAAAACTTTAGTTTTACTTTCAATAAACACAACAAACAACGACTTGAATTATTTTATTATATTGTTGTTCCTGATGAAATGAATGAAGGCATCGAAAGCTGTTCTGTTCATCTCACGTTATTACAGCGTGTAGCTATAGCAGGATTGGCATTTATGTCAATAACACAAACACAGTGATAAATATCTGATAAATATCAGATTTATATACAGGTATAAAATAGCTAAAATCGCATCAGTAATTCCTATAGATGGCACCAAAGCACCAAAACATAAGAAGATTATTAAATATACACATTGCACATTGTAAAAAACATACATATGAAGTGAAGTTTATTATTTTATAACCAGTTTTGTATTACTGCCAAACCCAAGTATACAGACTTTACTTGCACATCTGTCTGTTGTATGTATAGTAAAGGCTTCTGAACACAGATGTTCTTCTGTAGATGTAAGTTTTTCTCATGCATGCAAGATGAAAAACGAAACTGTAGTAACTGTTCACTTTCACCTTCTCAATTTAACTGCCCTACAAACACGTACATTTAGAGCAACTGTCAAATAAAGAAGTGAGGCAGAAATGAATAAATGAAGGCATTTATCCTTCAGAAAAAGGAAGTGAAAGTGGTTTATTTTTATTATTACTGCTTTATTGGTTTTTTAGTCTTGACTCATACAACTTGTTTTAAACCGAATGAGTTTGAGTTGAATGGTTGTGTTATAATATCTTAAAATGTTTGGTTTTATTAAAGATGCAGAATCACATCTGATGTGTGACAGTGTTAAAGTTAGTCACGTGACCTCTGGGATTAAGATTATATTGTGTTTGTAATGGCAGGATTAATAAACTCACACGTAACAAAAATCACCAATACAAAGTTGTTTTCGCTACATGACATATTTATTCATATTTACTTGCCAGATAAAAGAGCAGTACAGTACAGTATAGTTTTATACATTTACAATAACCATCATTTGCATAAGAAATTACTTGCTCACTTAAGTTATAATACCAAAAATACAGTCATTTACAGTTCATTGTAAAAACGTGTCTTAAATGCTAATACTAATACTTCAGATACAATTATTTCAATGATAACCTATTTTTCAGTATTAAACTATATTGGTTTTTGGTGTTTTTCTTTTAATTTATTTATATCAGATGTTGCCATACATGTTGTCTCCATCGTCTCCCATGTTGGCGTACAAATCGTCGTCGTGAAGCATCTTAGAGTTGGAGAGAGAAGAGAAAAAAATCTCAGATCAGTCAGTAACATATCAAAGCGTTCCTGTGTGTGAATGATGGGAGCGTTTATGTACTTACAGAACAGCCTTTTTTCTTACTGAGGACATGGGAAAAATAAAACAAAACAAATGAATCATTTAATTAATTGGCTTTAAGGTAAATATGTGTAAAAGTGTTGCGACTTATTTAATATTACATCAAACTCTTGCTATAGTTACAATTTGTACATGTTATCAAAACACATATTGACAACTAATATGACATTTTAACATATACAAAAATATTGTCACTTAGAAATTGAAACAGGACTTTATTAATATATTTATTTTATTATTATTTACTATCATTTTGTCACCCAAGCGCATTACACTGGTTACATGTGACGTCATATGAACAACATTCAATGCTATATAGTTTTAAAGTCTAAGTTACTAATACCTCTTTGGTGACGGCATCCGAGGTTTCGAGAAAACCTTTATATCAGACTTTTCATATGCGTCGTTTGTCCTGTGAACAGATCAAGTTGGCATAAATAAGAGTGTTTACATTTCTCAGGTCTAATCTTTGATATTTAACCTTTAAGAGAAATACAAATTTTTGTTGTAAAATACAGATACAAAAAAAAACAGAAATACATCAAAAAAAAAACAAAGAGACCCTCAAAAAGCAAAATGTTACATGGGTGCAATAGCACCACCTACTGTATTGAAGTGTGAGCCAGACACTCCCCTGAATAATTCATTATATTAACATATGTATATTATTAACACAGTAATCTATAATCATGGGTATTAATATCCTCTTTATCATGTTTTTGTTTCAAACAGCTTTACAAACAATGAAAATAAAACATAAAACAGGACAATTATGAAACACATAGCTAGCACAGCCACACAGATATGACATATAGGGTAACTGGCACCCACAATCTATATTTAACATTACTGGAAATCACATTAACAATGTATGTTATACTTACATTTGTTTCAGTTGTGATTGTTGTATAACTACAGGTGATGATCTACAAATAAGATTAGCAATGTAATTTAGAGAAGCTTTAAATAAAAAAATTAAATGACATATTTGGTAAAATGTTTATGATAATTATGAACCTGTTTAACACACTTACCTCTGACATCTCTTGTACATGAAAACACCGACGATTGTGCAAACGACAAGCAACAAAAACAAGGGGACTAGGATGTAAAGTCCAACTGTCATCAGATCAGAGGTCTTCTCATGAGCTAAAGGAGTTAAAAGTAACATGTAGCTGGTCATAAACTGGTCATTATGGTGTAAACATCATGAGAATAGCTTTAGGACGAAAGCAAAACAAGTACTTGTATTCTGTGGTGGAATCACTGGTGTCTGAGGATCTGTACAATAACCAATATCATAAAAGACACAAATCGCACGCTTACAGAGACATACAGAAACATCATGTGTTGCATATTGTCAGACTTATAAGTCATGTTAATATTAATGTTTCAACATTACTAGACTAGATAGTAACACAAAGTACTAGATAGAAGTAACACAAATAAATATTTATAACACAAATAAAACTTATGTTTTTATTGAAAGTTACTTACCTTGTACATGTAAGTCAACAGATGATGTCATGTCCTTCTTAGAAATTTTGGCAGTGCATGTCAATTTCCTCCCGTGGTCTTCCTTTGTACCCAAGAATGTTATGTTGGATATTGAGGCCAAAACAAACTCATTTGATCTTTTAGTTTCTCCTAAAACCTTCATGTTCTTATAGTTCCATGAGATGGTTGGAAGGTCCTTCAGGCAGGAATGGTAGATGGTGCAAACAAAGTTCTTTGCAACACCTTCTATGAAATCTGCCCGTTTAGGCTCAATGCTTATATTATAGTGGACACCTGAAATTAAAATTAATATATTTATTGGCGCAAACATCGCCTGGTAAGCAGCGTGAATTAAAAGTTAATTATTTGTCTTGAAACTCATTTGAAACTATAACACAGATACAACAAAGGCACAGATATATAATCCCAACGAACACTTACATTGTGCAAAGTGTGATTTTGTATGTCTTGATATTATGCCCCCGTCGTGTGTTACAGTACAGTCTAAATCTGATCGCTCGGTCTTCACAACACCTCGCCGTGTCAGAGTCCTTTTCCACTGTCCATTTTCATTACCAACATCTTGTATTTGATCAGAACCATCTACACCCTTTAGAACGATGTTTGGTTTTCTGTATGGGCAAGTGTAAACTGTGTAACATTGTACTGTTATGCTGTTACCAATAATCTCTCCCCCAGAAACACTGATGGTGGGTTGCTGTGGTAATGCTACAATACGCAGAAATATTACAATCAGTCAATCGATAACACACAAAAAAGAGCTTTACATTAAAAGAGCTTTGTTAATATTTACGTACTGTCCACATGAATCGTGGAGGTGAAGTCATAAAATGCAAAGGTGCCACTTCCAACATTTTCTGGGTCAATCCATGTATATAATTTTTCTTCATTGTGGGACTGATCGAGGCTTTTAATCACCAGACTGCAATTCCCATCTGACGGTCTGCCAAACAACTCTGTTTTTCCTTTGAACTTATCAATGATCTTACTGGGATTCCAGGAATCGTAAACTAGAGGGTAACCACGAGAGACCCACTGATACCACACAACTCTGTATGGGTTCTTCGGTGGATCCGATGTGTAGGAAAAAGAACATGGTATAACCAGACAGGAACCTTTGAGCCCATGAATTTCCTTTGGCATTTTCACCTGCCATGCCAAAGTCTCATACAGCAGAACACCTGTGAGAACTTGGAGAAAAGTTTGGGAATATTCATTAAATTCAATTCAAAGTGTTTATTGTCATATGCACAGTGAGGAACCCAAGTTTCCCTGTGCAATGAAAAGCTTTGCTGTTCACACTGAATGCTACACAAGTAACAAAGTGTATAAAGTAATAAATGTCGAACTAATACAGTTAGCTGATACAAAAAACACTACATAAACTGTAAACAACACGTAACAGAAACAGTACAACATAGCAACAATAGTACAACAGTGCAAAACAAAACATTTTTGCAATTTGCTATTTTTATATTTAGTTGCTCAACAACTCTTGCAGCACCAAGGTTTCGTTTTCTGATAATGTACAAACTGATAAAACTGGAAGATCACTTTTATTAAACATGTAATGCAAATTAAAAAGTTTATGCAAACGTAAAAAAACTCTTTTGCTTTCTATTAGCATGTTACAGTACATAATACAATGTATTGTTACAATACAATTACATGTTACATCATTAATAGTTTAACTTTCTTTTGTGTTTTATTACTAAACACAAATGTTTTGTAACGAAGCTACGTTTGTAAATAAAACATTTCAAACTGACCTATATATAAAAGACTAGAAAGCAGAACATAAAGATGATTTAGAAACTACATTTTGTATCAGTTTAATCGTGGTTAGCGTTATTATGTGCTGATAAAACATGCAGAAACGGAGGAAAACGTCGTACCTTGGAAAAGCAAACATGACGCGTGTTCTTTCATCCCTGGATCAAAATATCTCCACTTATATATGATAATACTCTACAAACAAAATAATAGTATATTACAACTATACACAACTATATAATCGCTTTCATAAGGTGTTTAACTGCGTCTTTCATCTTTCACCGAAACTAACAAGTGAAAATCTGTGATGCACGTTAACAAAGTTTTACCCTCTCAGTCCTCTGAATTGGCTGCTGGTTATTACAAGTCAACCAAACAGGACACGTGAGATCTATAAAAAAATACTTTGTTAGAGAAAGGAAATGTTTTTTTCACAAGCCATATGTTTATTTATATATTGCTCTTGCACACGTCCGCCATGAAACAAGCCGATTTGGCAAAAGGGCCTCTATCACCCCAGCACGTCCTTTAAATAAAACATACTGGCGTAGACTTAAGGAGGTATAATGTGCCTTTATGGTATAAATGAAGGCCTATATTACATATAAAGTAGCCACTATCTCGCGAGTTCTCGGTTTTGTCGTACCACTTTTCTCACTCTCTGCAACCACATTGAGGTACAACTAAACAAATGACAAATCCACCTTCACATATTTCTGTTTGGCTAAAAATTTTTTGGAGTGAACTCAAACCTTGATAAACTGAACACTTTACACAGGGAGCATTTTGTATAGTACATGGATTGACATACAAAATTACTTTCAAGGAATAAAGTAACTCAATATTTGAAAGCATGTGGGAATTTGAATAAAAAAAAAATCCTATTTTCTAATGTTTGCAGGTTGCCTCTTATAACCAGTGTTGCCTTTATAACAAAATGCATTTCGGATCAAGGAAAAGTATTTCACCATTTATAGCACAAAATGTCCTTTTCGTTGAAAGAAACAGGTTTGTTAATCAGTCCTTGGTGCTGAAAACTTTACACAATGTTTCCACCTTTAAAACAATGTAAAATTAACCAGATTACAAAAATCGAGGAAACATTTCTCTTTGTAAAGCAAAGCATGTATTGTCAAGTCTCTGAAAACTCCTGTTAAATGTTAGGCATTAAACTCCAAACCACCAAACTCTGTTTAGGTTAAATCGGCACAACTTAAGGTGTGATGCTAAAGACCAGGTTGGAATGATCAAACTAAACATGGGAGCCCAGATCACTGTGCCAACTTGCCCAATTACACTTGGTTGAGGGCAAATATGGCCCAAAAGATCTTTACCCACAAATCAAGATTGTTGTGTGTGTGTGCAGTCTGGTGATAAAACATTCAACCACTCGCATTGTCATTATGCAAATGTATTAAATTTAATGTACACACATTTGTTAACATCGCATTGCTTCAAAGAATCTTCACAAATAATGCAAAAAAGCAGAAGAATAAAAAGCACATTTTTAAAAGGTGTAAAAACAAAAAACAAAAAAAAAAAACTCCACAAAAAAGGTCCACTCTCCACCGCTGCACAGCAGTTCTGCAAGAGGGAAACAGATTTGTGCATCAATAAACTTATTTGTACAGTCAAACTCAGTGATTGTTTTTGTTTGCGTCACTACTAGCATTACATGCAAAATTAAGTCAGAGCCCAGATGTGATAAACATTTTGCAAATGTTACAAAGGCAAAAACCTACTTTAAATTTAACATTTACTATAAAATGAATAGTCGAATACAAGACACAAAACCCAACACAAACCTTACTGGGTGCACTGCTGGTCCCATTGCACTGGCGACCAATCCTCTGCCAGAGACTCCATTGCTGGGAACCCTGCAGGGGACTCCAACAGGCAAAGGTGTGGCCGGCACACACCTCTGCCTGCTGGGATGCCCTACAAAAGGCCAGCTTCTGTGTCCCCAGCAAAGGATGGCCACCAATCCAGTGCAGTCTCGAACACTGCTGCTCATCTATTCTCACCAATCCGTCTGACCCCTCACAATGCCCACTCTCTGCCGCTGATACTCGCCAACTCTGCATGACAAAAACACATCCATGTATGAAAACTCTCATTTGTGCCATTAAACTCTGTGAAAAAGCAAACATAAACCTAGCTTTGTGTGCCACTGTTCCTCCTGCCACTGTTGAACACTTTTGAAACAAAGGAATCATCTCCAAAGGCCCCTACAAAGGAAAAAACAATTGAGTCATTTTTGTTACCCATTA
>JBAJNP010009892.1:0-17305 GCA_036877545.1 Yasuhikotakia modesta | reverse complement strand
TACTGAGATGCACATCACCTAATATGCTTAATTGGTAGTAGGCTTTCGAGCCTACACAGCTTGGAGTAAGACAACATGCATAAAGAGGATGATGTGGTCAAAAAACTCATTTGCCTAATAATTCTGCACTCCCTGTATAGTGAAAAAAGGATTGGGCCTAGGACTGATCCCTGAGGTACACCATATTTCACCTGAGAGTAACATGACTTTTCCTTGTTAGCATAGACAAACTGATAGCGATCAGTTAAATATGATCTAAACCAGGCTAGTGCCTGACCACTGATGCCAACATAGTTTTCAAGTCTATCGAGCAGGATTATGTGGTCTGTTGTATCAAAGGCTGCACTAAGGTCTAGTAATATGAGTAGTGAGATTGCCTGATGATTAGATGTTAAAAGGAGGTCGTTTGTAACTCGAAGCAGTGCTGTTTCTGTACTATGGTGAGACCTGAATCCAGACTGGAATTTTTCATAGGTACTGTTTTTATCCAGGAATGTATCAAGTTGGCTAGCTACCACTTTTTCTAATGTTTTAGAGAGAAATTGAAGATTTGAGATTGGTCTAAAATTAGCAAGTACTCCCTGGTCTAGGTGCGGCTTTTTAAGGAAAGGTCTAATAACTGCTTTTAAATGCTGTTGGAACCCTAGCTCTAGTGATGAGTTAATGATATTTAATACAATTTCTGACATTACAGGAAATACCTCTTTTAGTAATTTTGTGGGGACAGGATCTAGTATGCACAATGACGACATGGACGATTTTATTAGTTTGGAGAGCTCCTCTTCGGTAATAGCACTGAAAGATGGACATGTGGTCGTCTAGTGCTCAATCTACTGTTAGAAAAAATGGTGGTTGCTTGCAAGGCTTCAATGTTTTCCCTAATAATTTCTATTTTGTTGGTGAAAAAATTTATGAAATTATTACTGTTATGCTGAAGTTCAGTGTCTATATCTGTATGCTTTTTGTTTCTCGTCAGCTTTGAAACTGTATTAAAGAGGAACTGAGGATTATTATGATATGTAGACCTGGCGTTTTTTAGAGCTTGTCTATATTGCTTTACACTCTCTTTCCATGCAGCACGCCATACCTCTAGATTTGAGGACCTCCATCTACGCTCCATTTTTCTTGCTGCCTCTTTAAGGAAGTCTGCGTGGTGGCCTGAAGGTCTCTAAATTGTAGCTAGGACAAGAGAAAAAGGTTTGTTGTTGTTATTTTAAATGAGCCTTGGCCAACTGGATCATGTCCACATATGGCTTCCTTTCTGCATGATGGAGCTTTAGTTGACATCTGCACAGTGTGCATGGCATGGCACAGCAGATTGTGCTTACCGACAGTGATTTCTGGAAGTATTCCTGAACATGTTTAGTAATAGCAATGACTGAACCATGCTGATGATTGATGCAGGGTCATCTATCGGCGCAAAGACCACAGGCATCCAACATAGGTCTTCAACCTTGTCCCTTATGCACAGAGATTTTTCAAGTTTCTCTAAATCTTTAATGATGTTATGCACTATGTGATGTGCAAAGCCTTTTTAACATTAACACATGTTCTCTATGTTCTTTTGTGAATAACATACTGGCTCATGTAGTTTGAATGTCCTTTGGTTTAAATTTTATTCCAATTTTTTTTTTAATTCCAACAATTTTGGTTGTGTATGTACAGTAACTTCTACTGTGCAAAAGTCTTAGGCCATTCAATGGCATACATTTTATACAAATGTTTCACATGTCCCCTGTACATGTTTTTTTACAACTCCATGACGAACATTTTCAAGAATAATAAGCTGTTTATATTTTAAATGCCCAACCACATTACAAATTCCAAAAACTGTCACTCTGCTTTTCACATTCTTGGCAGGACAGCCTAATCCCACCACTTCCAGAAACATATGAACCAGAGACATTGGGAAAATATGGCACATTGGATGTGGCATTTGAGTATGACCCTGGTGAACAGAGGCTTGCGGTCACAGTGACTGCTGCTACAGATATTCCAACCCTTAAAAGCACAGGGAACATTTCCTGGCAAGTCCACCTGGTTCTTCTGCCCACCAAGAAACAGAGGGCCAAGACTGGAGTGCAAAAGGGACCCTGTCCCGTCTTCACAGAAACATTCCGGTTCTCATGTGTAGAACAGGAGGCTTTGGGGGATTATGCTGTCCGGTTCCGTCTCTACAGTGTGCGGCGTATGAAGAAAGAGAAGGTCCTAGGGGAGAAAGTATTCTACCTCACCAAGCTGAACTTACAGGGCAAGCTGGCTCTTCCTGTTACACTGGAGCCTGGTACATCAGTTCCTGCAAGTATATTTGCACAATATTGTCCTGTTTTTTATGTATTTTCTTTAATTTCCAGAGTTGCTATAAAGGGTTTGAGGTATCGATGGTAAATAAAAAATAATTAAAAACCATCAGCCAAGGCACATGGTTGGCAAAAATAGATACCATTATCATTTCCAAATCAATACCTTCATGTTTCCCATATTGCAGGCACAGTCACTATATGACGTTTATGTCATTTTTCTAACAATCCACAGTGTGGCAGATAACTTCACAGTTTATCCACTATTTTACCTGTGATGTGATGTTTTTCCACAATAAAGTGTTTGTCTCAGAGTTCACTTCTACGGGTGAGGCCTTAAACCACAACCCCTCAACGTTTTAACTTTGTTTAAACTGGAGTTTACTCTTGCCTTCAGCCTCGACAGGCAAGCAGCTCACAGCTGTCAGAATTCCCTTTCAGGAATTTCAGGAACAGCTCACTTGTTTTGAAAACAGCTCAGTGTTTTGTTATTGTTTTACACCTATGCTCGTAAGTCTCTGCATCCTATCTTTGTTATTTGCTATTTTTTAAGTTTGTTGATTAATGTTATCTCCTCTAGTTGTATTTTCCGGGTGATTACACTGTGGTTTGTTTCCTGTTTTTGTCAGGATATTTGCTACTTTGTTTTTTGAAAGATCCTGTTATTTTGAAATGCTATCTGAGCATTTCATCTCTGGGTTTTACCATCCATCTGCTGTGGCTCCGAGTTCTATTACATTTACATTACATTTACATTTAGTCATTTGGCAGCCACTTTTATCCAAAGCGACTTACAGTGAATTCAAGGTACACATGTTTTATCAGGACTTGCCTGATAAAACATGCTCTACCAGTTGAGTTGCAGCTGCAGGTGTAACCACTATACTTTGAAGGTCTATGTGGTGGCTATATGCTTACCATACTTCACTAGATGGCTATACAGTGAGTAGACATTACTGGGTTACTTGTTTCCTCCACAGTGCACTGAGGCCTAGGTATGATCTTGTGTCCCACCGTGGGACTTGGCTGTAGTACTAGATACTCTTTGTGCTTCACCATTAGAGTCGATTGAGGACATTTCTGCTCATCATTTCTGTTGGCAATCACTTCTCTGGGGAGAGTTGGTGACCTTCAGGCCTTTTCTGTGGCATATTCATATTTAGACTTTGCGTCCGGTTTGGCCAAAGCTTGTTTATGTTTGGTGTTATGGGTTATGTGTCTAAAATACTAAATCTATTTTACATATATCTAAATATATCTAAAATATGTGTCTATAATTCTAACGTGTTATGGCCAGTCATACTATAGGCCTTTTGTCCTCTTCCCTTTTGGGAGCATGACCAAGAAAAGCTTAATTGTGTGTGTCTATTGCAAGCACACATATGTCCACAGAGCTGCCTTGTGGAGAAAAACTGACCATGCTCCTTGTCTGTTTGTTTCTCGTAAGTGTGGTCTTCCTGCTACCAAGCAGACACTTAGCCACTGGATTAATGATGCCATTAGCACCAAGGCTCACTTCTCCCAAGGGATGGCGGCCTCTAAGGGCTTTTATGCACGTGTCCAAATTAAGGACATCTGTGACGCTGCAGGATAATCCACTTTAACCTTAATTCTTTAACCTTTGTGAGGCACTATGGCCTTTATATTTAAGCCACTCTTGGCTCCTCTATTCCCCAACCTTTTCCGTTTCCATCTCTCAACCACGGGTTTACAAAGACACCTAAGACAGAAAGACCCAGCTCTAGTTCAGTCACATTCAACATAATGACTATTTCAGCTAGTATCAACTAGTTGGAAAAGGTTGGAAATGGAAATCTGCAATTATCATCACCTGCACCTTTGTATGAGTAATGAGTTCCTTTTTTTTAAAAAAAAAATTAAAATATTAAATGTATAAATTTGTGCAAAACATAAACAGCTGGGAAAGACATCTGATGTTTGTCATATATATGGTCTTAAAATGACAGCAGCATAATAATCCTGCTGCTATCTGTGCTGTCAGTGTGACTCAAACAACAGAATAAACAATCATTTGCCGCTCTTGACTAAATAACTTTTGAAAAATGTATTACATTTATTTACAACCAAATACATTGCTACAAAAGCACAAGTTTGAGGGCAGTTGTGGCCTTCTGGTTAGTCAGTTGGGCTTGTAATCAGTAGGTTGCTGGTTTATTCCAGTGCAGGCGAGTAGCAACTGAAGTGCCCCTGAGCAAGACACCAGATCTTTTGTGGTTCCAGACAAAACTCCTCTCATTGAGAGTGGTTCACATCCCTCAATTTTAGCTGGTACAGTGCTGATCACCATTTTTTGGCCAAAACTTTCTTTTAGCTATTTCCTCTCTGAGAAGAGTTGGAGATCTTCAGGCCCTCTCAGTGGCCCCTTTCTATTTAGACTTACTTAGACTTTATCTAAGTAAGATTATTAACACTTATTTAGTACAGGGTATGTGTCTAAAGTGCCCTCCTCTACCCTTTCGGGAGATTGATCAGCAGAAACTTAATTGTGTGTTTCCAGTGCTACGTCCACAGAGCTGACCAGACCAATTATTGCTTTCGTCCCCAGGAAAGGTCTGTTGGGCAGACCCTCAGCCATTGGATTGTAGATGCTATTTCCATTTTCTTCACCTTTGGGAAAGAAGGCTCATTATACCAGAGGTATGGTGGCTCTATGGCCTTTTTTGCAGGTGTCCAAATTTAGGAAATCTGTGACACATGCCTCTAACCTTCGGTCTACGCCTCTAACCTCCTAAGACTATAATTGGGATGTACTCATTTTTGGGCTTGAATGAATTTAGTAGTAGTAGTAGTAGTAGAAGCCCTTTATTGTCACTAGTCACAAGTACTAGCGAAATTAGCCATCAACCCATCAACACATAATACAAACATACATGAATTAACAAGAGTGGGAAGGATATGATGGGAAAACAGGGGATATAAAGCAATACAGCATCACATGAGGAAAGATGAGGCGATAAAAAAAGGCAAACTCCCAGACTATGCTCCAAGATAAGCACAGTGTGGGAACAGGAAAAAAACACCTCAGCAATAGAAGCACATAATTAGGACAATTTAACAACATTTAAGATGAGGTAAAAGTCTTTGGGGTTGGGGGGATCCAGCGTAGGCGAGCAGCCATCCGGTCCATGCAGCTGTGAGAAGCGCTAGACACACAGACCCGTCTGCCAGGCTGGCGGGAAGGTGGGGGCGAGGAATGCAAGAGCGTCTCACTGCTGTTATCCGGGGGAGTTGTTTTCCAGCAGTAGCCTGAGAATAGTGCAGTAAGGTGCAGATCCACGTGGTCTTAGGTGGCATGAGGTGTGCTGGCTGGTAACAAGTGGATTCTGTGGTGACGATGACGACTTTTCTTGATGCGGGTCGATCGCTTCACTGCTGCTTCTAATGGGGAGAGAGAGAAAAGTCTCATGTCTCATGGAGGTTTAGCTTGACTGCGGCGTCTTCTTGGAGTGTGCCAGCTCCAGAATGGTTTCCCTCTTTGTCCAGGGTACGACCAACAGCTTCTTTCCCTTGTGACCGTACCTGGGGCCTCAGTGACCTCTGAGGAAACATGCAATCCAAGGGTGTCTACCTATTGGAAATCCACCTAACGAAGTGTGGGAAGCAGAAATTGAAGCCACATAAATCTTCAAGGTGAAGTAAGTAAGGCCTGCAGAGAATCAAGCTTGCAAAAAACTCCAGGACTGCATTAATAGTCCAAGCCACTGGGTCCTGCTGGCATTCTCTGCACAATGAATTGAACAGTTTGCACTTCAGGGCATACAGTTTCCTCAAAGCCACTCATGACCACCCACTAACCGGTAAGGGATGCATTGGTTGCTAGTGTAACACGGTAACAAGCTCCCAATACAGGTCCCTGAGTAAGGAACCATGGTTTCTTCCACGTCTGAGGCACATAGGAAGTTCACATGACCTTGATCTGACAGGAACCACTGTAAGGGCCTCATTTGCAGCACACCAAATGTAATGATATTTGAAAGCAGCTGCCATGAGGCCTAGCAATTGCTGAAACTGCTATACTGCTTTACTTGCATTGTTTTACAATCAGCATCTTGAACTTCTGTCTCATGGCTGAGAGGTTCAGGAGATGCAGATCTAAAATGGCACACAATCCTCCATCCTTCTTGAAAACAACAAAGTATAGGCTGTAGAGCCTATACTAACTGTTTCTGCTGAGGACAATCTCGTCAGGAAAGTTTCTACTTCTTGTTCCATAACTAGAGTCTGTGCAGAACCCACTAGCCCAGTTTTTTCAGGTGTCCCTAGGGGAGGAGCTAGCACATGCCTGCTTTGTTCCGCCTAACAGCCCAGAGAGAGTGATGGTGGTGTGGGAGAAACTGCTGATGATTTTGCTAAACTACGCTTGTGGATGATGTAGGGCTGGGCACTGGGTCAGGAGTGGGGCTATCGTCCCTCTTGGCGATCACAACGGTCATAGGTGAGCCACAAGACAGCAGCACCCACTCAACATAGGCCAGAAGACTCCCTCAAGGACTCATTCTGGACAACCATGCCTTGGTGGCAATGCTGAATAAGGTATAGCACAAAGAGCTGAGTGCAAAGTCCTTGAAGACAGTTAACTCAACAAGTGCCAAAAAATCTCTGAGGTGGTCTTTAAAAGAGTGCTACCCCTGCCACAGCAGGAGGGTACGATATGAGGGGCTGTTGAATTTTTTTGTTGAAACTGATTACAACAGAAAACAAAACCCTAAACAGAACAAAACAAAACAAAGACTGAATTATGTTTTAATATGTGCCATATACTTTTTGGTCAATGATTCTGTAACACCACGCATTCTAATAAACAGACACAAACGTAGATTCCAAAAATATAAACAATTTAATCCGGAGGTTTCAAAAGATACAGACAAAAACAGGAAACTCCATGGGCAAACAGAACAAACAGTGTTACATCGAGCCTCTTACCTCACTTCATCAGGCAGAAAACTGGAAGTCCCAAAAGGTTTATTTATTTTAAAAGCATTAAAGATATATAATTTTACTTTTCTAAACAAATGTATGGATTTATATTTATCTAAAAGGTAATTGTAGGCATTTCAGTTTAGGCCTTTATCAATGTGTTTAAACTTTTAACTGGTACTGTAATTAGTAATTATTAATATGATTGTTTTCAGGGCTGTGGATCTATAGTAAGTGTCCCTCGCAGTGCAGGAGCTCTGTCGTATCGCTCTACTGGTGAGTCCTCCACTCCTGAGCTTCTGTTGGGTCTCCTCTATAACTCCACCACAGGAAGGCTCTCTGCTGAGGTTATTAAGGGCAGCCATTTTAAAAACCCATCCACTGATAAACTGCCTAGTAAGAAATCCATAATTAATTTATTATTCTTTAACTAATTCTTAAATTAATTAACTAATTATATAATTAATAATTATATAATTAACACATTATGTAATTATTTTAAAGCCAAACCTGTTTTATGAATGTGAAGTTTAAATTAAAACCCCTTATGTGATACCTGTTTGTAAATGTTCTGCTATTTCATAATCTATTACTCTTTTTTTATATTACATTTCTATTTCTGTGTCCTGTAGTTGGGCTGTTTTGTTGTATAAAACACTTCATTAGTGGGCAACTCTATATTATGAGAGGTAAGTTTACAGCAACATTTAAGGTTGTTGTTTTAGGGGGTGTTCACATATTGCGTCTAAACTGTTTGGAAAACACAGACATGCACCTTTCTACATCTTTTCAAAGTGCTTGGGTGGTGGTTTCTGCTGTTGCTGTGCAACCATGAGCTGTACTCTCCATGAGTTTTGTTTCAGCAAAGTATAAATAGATATTCATTACCAAAAATCCATTGCAGTGGCACTGCTACTAGATTTTTTTTATGATATGATTACAAAGTTTTTCATGTTGATACAGAAAGTTGATTGGTTAGTTCTTGTCACATAATATGCAGTGTACTTGTGGTATTCTGAAAAATTGGGAATTTTTTACATGTTTGAGCACTCTTACTGAACGGCTACATATAAAATTATTTGCAAAAGACATGACATGTGAACAGCCCCTTAATCAACCACCTAGCCTCCTTTTTCCCATTGTGTGTTCAGTCAAGGATTTCTGTGCTTGTCATTTGCATTTTCCTCATTCCCTTTTAATGTTAGGTATTTTTAATGCTGCTGTTTAATCATAAAAAGGATCTGAAAAAGTTTACTGTTAAGGGAAATATTCTCTTTAACGGAAATCGCTTTTAAAGAATTTCAACCAACAACTAAAATGCACTACAACAAGGTTTAATATGATTAAAATAAAGCCTGCAGAAATATGCAGAAAAAGGGATGAGGCCTGTTGAGCGCTGTTGAACGGTTTCCTTTCCTGCAAACAGGTTTTGAAAAAAGTGTCAACAGCCCAAAGTGTTGAAGGTAAGTCCTAGAAGAATTGGCACTCATTGAAAGCCAGCTCCCACTGGAAGTTAAATGACACAGAGTCTTGGTGCCTAGGTGGTAATAAAGTCATGCTGCAAGACTTTCTTTTCTGATTTTTTGCTGAAAATGGCAACTTTAGACATAGAATACATGAATAGTCCTTATAAGCCTCATAAAGCACAATGTTCTTTGGCCACTCATTCACTTTAAGGGCGACAACGGCCACTGCATTTGTAAGCATAGTATGCTTTAGCTGGTAACTCACAATACACAACCCCTGTTATGCAATATAATACAGCAGCCCTCAGTTACTGGGTAATTTGGACAGCTTAAATAAGCACAGTGTGCAATGGCTGCTTAATCAATAAGTGATTGCAATTGCAGTCTGTACCTTATAATGCAGAGCCCTTCACCTACTCTGTGTGGTGATTCACCACTGTTAATCAAGATAACAGCCCACACTCATACAGTAGTCGGTCACAAGTGTAAAGCACAACATGTCTTGCTTCAACATGTTGTCCTTCGCTTCAAAATGGAGGTTTGCTTTCAGAGCACTGGTCGTAGTGGTTGCTCACCTAATGAGACTGTAACCCCTAAGCAAAACGTACTGAGACGATGATCTATAATCATTAAAAGCTTATAGAGTACCCTAGTTGACTAAAATAACTTCCCATCCTATAATAATCTGGAAAGATTTTAGAATGTTTTCTAGAGGTATTTCCGCTTGATCAAGGGCTGTTATCAGTTAAGGACATTAATTTGCTGGGCAAATTGAACTGTAAAGTGGGCATGGTGTTTAGAGAGGGCATTGTGCATGGAGATTAGTGAAGATAACAATAAAGATGGCTTGGAGCCTCTTTTGAAAAGCAGACATCATACTCCTCAGAAAAGAATGCACACTGCCTACATTTGTTGGGTAGGCTTGATGTTGAGCACCGGCACCACTGTGGCAGCTTGCAAAAATACAATTAAAGTTTGTAAAAAAAAACAGACAAAACCAAAAACTGTTTGTATACTGTTTGAAAAATATTGCTTTGTGTTCAACAGAAGACGAAATGTATACAGATTTAGTCTAACGTAATGGTGAGTAAATGATGACTAAATAAAATTTTTTGGTTAACTATCCTTACTATTGTTAAGCATGAAAGTATGCAAGTCTTTGTAAATAGGCATAATAGGCCCCCTTTAAAATTCAATCATATTTAATAAAAATGTATTTAATAAATATAATTCATTACTAATTAAGAAAATTTAGAGTAATTGGTATTTCATCCTTTTGCTTTTATAATATTATGTACTTAAATCTGCAATTTGTAGTTTTACCATTTCTCTTTAAAGACAGATAATTGCATAAATACTTACATTTACTGAAGTCAAACTGACACTTTTCACCAATTTAAACCGTTTCTATTTCTATCTTGGATAATCGTATGGATTATCGGCTTTCTGAGAGAAAAGCAGCTAGTGAGACTGGGAAAATTTTAAGCACCTGTAAAAGCCGTTTTATAATCCAGAGTTTTGTTGTCTCACATTTACTATTTTTCCTATACACAAATCCAAATTCTAATTTCCTCCAACGATCCTTCTGTGAAGCTCCGGAAGTTTACAGATGATACTACAGTGATCTGCCTCATTCCAGTAGTAAATACATCACTCACCCTTAGCATTGTGGCTGCTGTGGTGTCATTCAGATTCCTTGAGCTGTATTACTTCTCAGGACTTGAGGACAAACACATAGACAGTTTTCTCATTTAAGCCTTTCCTTTGCAATATATGTCAATATTTTGAATGGCTATCAATTCTGACACCAGAGAACCACAAAGCACAGTCAGGACTGCTGAAAGTGACATTACCCCCTACTCGTCCTCAGAAACTGTACACTTCCAGAGTGAAAAAGGGCTGGTAGAAATACTCAGGACCCCACATATCCATATCCCAGCACCGGCAGGTAGCAACTAACATGCCCTTGAGCAAGGCATCTAACCCCTGAATGCTCCCTGGGCGCTGCATGGATGACCTCTGGGTGTGTGTGTTTACTCCTTACGATTGATGGGTCAAATGCAGTGGTCATGTTTCAGTTATGGGTAACTGTAACTGACAAATACATCACTTTCACGTCACTTTTTCTGCTGGTCGGCATTGCAGAACATTGATCACCAGAGGGTATTTTATAAAGGTTATGCGACTTAATCAGGTAAGTTTTGGAGCAAGCGCATAACCAAACTTTCTTCAAATGAGGTAACTTTCAGGGTAAGTAGCCAGTTAATCAATGCATTTGTCCAGCGAAACATTCATAATTGTACCTTAACTCTTAAAAATTGTGACCTTTAGAAAATAAACTTCTTACTGATATACAGTTCTATTTCAGAGCATGTACCAAGATCAAGTTTAAGTGATGTTTGTTTGTAAGCATTTAAAAACAGAAACAATCACCAGTAAATACAAAGCGATTTATTAACTACGCTAAGACAGACAAAAACTACTAAAAGAATGGCAGTATCACAATTCAACACATCTGCATGGACCATCAAACCTGTAAATCACCTTAATAAAGGGGTCTTGTAGTTTAAGCATCAATCAGATGCAAAAGAGCTGGGAGATGTAACTTGATGATGTGGAGATGAAAGATACCAGCAGTGAGAGTAGATCCAGGGTAGAAAGTGCCAAAGAGCTGGACTGAAAGCTGGACAGAGTCTGGAAGGAGTTGGGCAGGACCAACAGGTAATTCTGCTCAGGAGTTATTCGGTAAACAACAACAGTCACACTCAAAACATAAAAATTGGTTTGCTACAATTTTATTAGGATGATTGGCAGGATATTAGGAAAAAAATCTTCAGTATATCAGTTTATCTGGGGTAGGTACTACAGAGATTATTTAAAGTTGCAATGCAATCTCTTTTGTAATTATGGAATATATTTAGCCCCATCAGCAATGTAAACTGCCTCTGTGCTTATTAACATTCATGGTTTGTAATGGCAATAAGTTGCTTAAATATAAAGCAAAAGAGAAAAATCAAGGATAAAATCTCCTGATTAAATGTTGAGTAATGGTGCTTGAATTTTAAAAATAGTGCATAAGGAAAACATGGTGGAAAACATTTCCTATTAAAATACATAAAACAGAAAGTTGTTCTTAGTGACACAAAAAATCAAAAAAGTATTTCATGACTGTATCACGAACTGCCGTGAGACTGGGTTGTATAACGTATACACTTGGCATATATTTTGTCTATTGTGTTTATTTTTTTGTCTGTTGTGTATTTTAATATCAATTTTCATTCTCTGCCTCTTTGGTATCTGTATTATTTATATTGCATCTTCGCATCAGAAGCTCTGTACACAAGACAAATTTATTATGTGCGTAATCATAAAAAAATTAATTTGTTCAGTATTCATTTGTTCAAATTTCAAACTGTTTATTCTTTTTTTACAAAATACAACCCAGACATAAAGAACAACAAGCAGTCTTTAATAAAGAAAAGCTGAGCAAGATCAACAACAAAAAACATGGAAGGTTAACCATAACAAAGATTTGCACACTGTATTTTTAAAAATAATTTACAAAAAAGAAACTAAGAAACTACATCGAAAGGTTATAAGAAGCAACAACATGTACCAAATATACAGTTACTAACTAGAATAATTAAATAAATAGGTGCCCGTGAGTTTGTAATTTTAAATTATAATTTCCTAAATTTTTAAAAACATTATTACCAAAGTCTGTCTATTAAGATATGTCGGCAAATCTCCCAGTGAGCGAACCAAAGGTGACAGTGGCAATAAAAAAACTCTAAAAATGGTAAAGTGGAGAAAATCTTGGGAGAAACCAAGCTAAACAAGGAGGGCCAGTTTTCCTATGGCACATTACCAAAACACTTCTTCAACTAGAGGAATATTGATATTAAAATATTATTATTTAAGTCCATATCACAAAGGTAAATTTGTGGCACAAACCAAATGAATTGTGATTTGATGTTAAGGGCTTTGTACTATGCACAATCTTAGGCTTTACAGGGTTAGGGTTTGCACTGTATAAATGTGTCAGGTTACTTATGTAACCCTGGTTCCCTGAAGGGAATGAGATGCTGCATCGAAACTCTATGGGAACGCCTTCAGCGTAACTATGCCCTGAATCATGTGTGAAATCAGTATGAAAGGGAGGCAATATGTCCCAGATGGGGTGGCGTCACAACCAGGAAGTATAAAGGCGCATGCGCAGAGCAAACCAGTAGCTTCGAAAAAGAATTAATGAAGCGAACACAGGGATGTCGAAAGTATGGCCTTGAGATGCAGCATCTTGTTCTCTTCAGGGAACCAGAGGACTCAAAGGAGATCTCAAAGGACTCAAAAGGAACTGTCCTGAGGAAAAAGCCTCAGAGGATCTTGAGGAAGGCGCTTTTGGCAACACACCTCACTCAGGGGTAGGAAAATGTTTTGGCTGGAGAGGCGCAAAGTCTAGATAAGAATGGGCTGCAGAAACTCTTCTCTGAGAGGATATGGCTAGTAAAAAGGCCACTTGGTCAAAAATGGAGATCATAAAACTTCTTAATAGTAGGGCTGTCACGATTATGAAATTTGGGTGACAAGTAATTATGAAAGATCGTGAAAAATCGTGAAGTCAAACTTGAAAAATCGTGATTATGACGATTAATTGCCTGTTTTGGGGCTTTAGCAGTTAATTTTTTTATTTTAGGGCTGTGACAATAATTGTTTGCAGTATACAGTTAACACTTCACACACTTAAATGTAATAGTTATTTATTCAGTAAATAATATATACTGTATCTTTCATAAATATGGAAATTCTGTTTATATTACGTTCCCTGTTCAAAGCCTCCGCTGTTGGCAGCTGATGAGATGCATGTGCGGCTGCAGATGCTTTGCAATCTTCGGCAGATTCTGTGCGATGATGCGTCTTTAGATGGTTTCTAACATTTGTGCTGTCTGCGCCTGTTGCTGGTACTTTTACATATTCGACACACTGCTGCGTCAATCAGGTATAAAACCAAAATGTTATCAGACAGGTGCCGTTGTTTTTGGTTTCAGTATTAATGTAATGCGTGCAGCGCATGTTAGAAGGTGCTGCAGGTACTACAAAGTGCGCAATAATTGCGGTTGGATTCAATAACCGCGGTTATGTCAAACTATCATGATTATACGGTTATTTAATAATTGCGACAGCCCTATTTAATAGGCTCAGAAAAAAGGAGCATAGAGAGTCTTTAACATTATAGTCAGGTCTGGCAGGGGGGACATGGGATCATACTAAGGCCTTGCCTTAGCACACCACAGAGGAAACGTGTAACAAAGGGATTCCTGCCCACTGAATAGCCACTGATAGAAGCGTGGTAGGCCAATAGTGCCACAAGAAAGACCTTCAAGGTGGAGTAAGCCAAATTCTGCAGAGAGGCGTGCCTGCAAGAACTCCAGCACTGTGCCAGCTGGGTAGTTAGCTGGGTCAAACTGGTGGGCTCTGCATCAGGAAGTGACAAACTTCCACCTTAACGACACACAGTTATGTTCCATACCAATAGGTTCTGCAAAGGTTCTGCATACTCTATAGGTCCTATAGGTTCCATACCCATAGGTCCTGCAGCTCTGGGCAGGGAGCATGATGGCAACTCCTGCCTAAGATAGGAGGGCCCCCTCAAGGGGATCCTCCAGGGAGAGACGTATAGGGGAGATATGAAACCAATGAGATCCGAGAACCACACTAAGCTAAGCCAACATGGGGCTACTAAGAGCACAAATACCACGTCCTGGAATGTTTTTCCGAACTCCTGGGAGCAGTGAGATCAGAAAAGGGGGTACAGAGAAAGCCTCAGAAAAGTCTATACCATGGATTCCAGCCTCCATGGAGCTGGATGAGCCAGACAGAATCAAAAGGAACATTGTGCCATCTTGATAGGCGAAGAGGTCCAATTGGGTTTGCCCAAAGCTTCTACATATGTGCTTCACAACCTTACAGTGCATTTAATCCCGGGCCTCAGTCTCTGTCTCGATAGGATGTCTGCTCCCAAATTGTATCCAGGAGTAAACTGCTCTCAATGACAGGAGTTTCAAATCTAGAAACACTAGCAGAATTTCTAGGCAGTATATGTGCTGAGTAAGATGGCAGTAAGATCTGCCTCAGCAAGAACGGACCTGGCACAGTGGTAGAGAGCAAGCCTCGAGTCGTCAACTCTCTCAAGAGCTGATTGAGCTTGCTTTGCTCTCAACAAACACAAAACTGCATGGTTAAACTGAAGATAATATTTATATTGCAGGTGAAAACAACACAGTGCCTAAACTGCTGAATGTTATTCACATTTTCATCAGAGAAAGCCCACGTAGAGCGAAGCATTTGCATTGAGAACACCCCAAATGCACACCGTCATCTCTCTCTAGAGCTGACTCAGCATGCCTCGCACTTAAACAAACAGTGCATAAACCGTGTGTATCCCACCCGTAGATAGTACTTCTAGTAACACATGGTCTAAAAACTAAATGTTATTCTCTGTCCCCTTTTTCTTATGTTTTGTTTTATTCTTTTGACATTTTTTAACTCTATGACAAAACAACATAGAAAAATCAGACAAACATTTCACACAGAGCGTGTTGCTGAATGACAGAAGCTACCGGTTTGCTCCGCACATGCACCTTAATGCTTCCTGGTCATGACGTCACCCTGTCTGTGATGTATCACCCCCCATTGGATTGATTTCACACATTATTCAGAGTGTATTACACTGATGGCGTTCCCATAGCGTTTCAACACAGCTCGAGTTCCTGAAAGGGAACTGGTTTTTAAAAATCCTTTAAGATTGTTGCTTGTCAGACTGACAAACATAATTTGCAGCTGTATACCATATCACACATTACACATTTGGTGATGGTGAGAGGCATACATGCCGAATTAAAACAATGCATAAACAGAAACAGAATCTGTTTCTCCTTAAATCACAGAATGTCATTTTCATATACTAGCAATAATTGCATGGCCTGTGCAGTTCATTTCATTGGTTTGTAACAAATCTTTTAATTAACATTATACAATAATTTTACATTAACTGTAACCCAGCATACAGTATAGTATTAATTGTATGCAAAATGGGATTCAACCCATGTATACAACTGTTTGACTCTTGGTGCATGAGCATAACAAAAACACCATGTGGTGCTGATTCACTTTCTCCCCTCCCATTCAATTAGACACCTATGTGAAGCTTACAATGCTGGACTCCAAGGGAAAGGAGATGTCCAAGTGCAAGACCTCTGTATGCCGTGGTCAGCCCAACCCCACATACAAAGAGACATTTGTCTTTCAGGTGGCACTGTTTCAGCTATCTGAGGTTACCCTGCAAGTATCTGTGTACAGTCGACGCAGCAGTATGAAAAGAAGAGAGCGTGTCGGTTGGGTTGCTCTGGGCCTCAACAGCACCACAGAAGAGCAGGAGGAGCACTGGATCCAGATGAAAGAATCAGAGGGACAGCAGGTCTGCCAATGGCACACACTCCTGGACTCATGGGATGGACAGTGATAACACTGTAATGTGATTTAATGTGTAAAAAAAGTGTAGAATTAAGTGTTAGTTACTAATTAAGGAGTATATGTACTGAAGTTCTTAATTTTGGAGGTGATGCTGGAGGGAACTTCAGAGAGATTCTTTGGTATTTCTATATACAGCAATTCTGGACCTGCTATTGCTGCTTTGAAAAGTAGGTGACCATCTAGAAAAGATGCCTTGTTACCATCATACAGAAAATGTATGATACCAGCTGGTTAATGACATTTTGTATGTCATTTTGCAAATCTTTGTCCACAAACAATCGCTCTTGTATTTTAGCCCATTGTAACATTTACATTATTAACAGATACAGATAGAAAGGCGCTGTGTACTAAAAGTACAGGAACAGTTCTGGCAGTAAACTTGTAGAACTAAACTTGTCCTCACTAAACCAGCAGAAAATTATGTTAAAGATGCACTATAAATCAGTTTAGCAACATAATCTTTTGTTAAAAATACTTGTATAAAGCAACACAAAATAATGGCTTCATTCTTCAAAATTTCACATCTTTGGGGTCCGATGCAAATCAACAACTGAGAGGTACACAAAGTATTTCTGTTGCAGCAGACACTTTGTCAGTGTGAAGCAACACAAGCCTGCTGTTCCAGGTACGCTGCTGCTTTGCTAATGTTTGTGTGTATAGTGTAAAATGGGCCTTAGCATTCAAATTGGCACTTCAGGGTTAACAACTGCAAATGCAGATATGCACTGCATGGTAACAGCTAAAGCATCAGGAGAAACTTCAATATACTGTAGGACCAAAGAACATCACTTGTATAATTACACCCTATATTGTCTTAAGGTATTGTCTTAGAAATAACTTTAAGGGTTATATTGTCTAAATCACACCTGCACAAATACGTAGGGCTGTTACATGCTGTTGTGGGAAATGCAACTGTTCTAAATGTAGCAAATATGCATGCTTAAGTTTGTGACCACATAAATGTACCATTTGTTTTTTCCATGTTTTCATATTATTGAAGCAAGTGCTACATTTTACATATATTGCCCCTGATTCAGGTTCATTTTTAAATGTTCATACAACTTAACTTGC